>JAXCGZ010011359.1:175000-185000 GCA_037179515.1 Halocaridina rubra
AAAATGTAGGATTTTGATTATGGGAGACTTTAATCATAAAGAGATAGATTGGATAAATCTTGACCCACACAGTGGTGAGGACTCATTCGGGGCAAGATTCCTAGATTGCGTATAAGGGAATTTCCTACACCAACATGTAATGGAACCATCAAGGGCCATGGGTGGGGATGAGCCATCACTACTTGATCTAGTGTTCACAGATAATGTGTTGGATATTGAAAAAATTGAGTATGAACCACCAATTGGAAAGAGTGACCACTGTGTGTTGTTGATGGAGTATATCATTGAAGATATTCTTCCTGAGAGTAGAGGCACTGAGGACATGAGGAGGAACTATCCGAAAGGAGATTACATCAAAATGAATGAGCTTTTTGCAGTTATTGACTGGAGAACCTTATTTTACAACCAATCTGTACAAGAAATGTATGACATCTTTTGTGAGAAATATGGGAAGATAGTAGATTGCTGCATACCTGTCACCAAAGTAGGTGTAATTCATGCCAGAGAGAAATGGTTCGATAATGGGTGTAAAAGAGCTAAGGAGTGGAGAGACAAATGCTGGAAAAGGTATAGGAGGAGAAAAAACATAAATGCCTGGCAAACCTACAAAAGAGCAAGAAATGACTACCTAAGTAAAAGGAGAGAGGCAGAGAGAGACTATGAGAGGGACATCACCAGGAAGGCTAAATAAAATCCCAAGCTTTTCCACAGCTTTATCAGAGGAAAATTGAAGGTAAAAGAACAGGTTTTAAGGCTAAAGAGAGCGGATGGAAGCATCACTGAGACGGATAAAGAGATCTGCAAAGAATTAAACAAGGAGTTTCAGTCAGTATTTACAGTAGAAAATACCCCACCCCCTCAGATTGCAGTGATAGAAGCTCAAGGGCCGGTATTAGAGAACATCAACCTTACAGCCACAGAGGTATGCAAAGCGCTGATGGATTTAGGTGTTCACAAAGCTACAGGTCCTGATGACATATCCCCTCATGTGCTTAAAAAATGCGCAAACACAATATCAGTGGCACTAAGTATCATATTTAAGGAGTCACTGGAGTCGGGGGAGATTCCAAGATGCTGGAAACAAGCAAATGTGATACCTATCTTCAAAAAGGGAAGGAGGGATACGGCTCTGAACTATAGACCAGTTTCCTTGACCAGCATAGTTTGCAAAGTTATGGAGAAACTACTAAGGAAACATATCTCTCTTCACTTGGAATCCTTCAACTTTTTGTCAGTGAGGCAACATGGCTTCAGAGAAGGTAGATCAACAGTAACAAACTTATTAGAATTTTATGATGAGGTAAGCCAAATCTTACAGGAAAGAGAGGGCTGGGCAGATTGCATATTCCTAGACTTCCAGAAAGCGTTTGACACTGTTCCACATGGGAGACTTATTAGGAAGCTGCAATCAATGGCTAGAATAGGTGGAAATGTTTTGGAATGGATAAAAACTTACTTAGAAGGAAGGGAACAGAGGGTTAGAGTAAGACACTCAGTGTCTGAATGGAGAAGAGTTAGTAGTGGAGTTCCACAGGGTTCCGTTTTAGGGCCACTTTTGTTCCTTGTATATGTAAATGACCTACCAGAGTCTGTAAATTCATTCATGAATATGTTTGCAGATGATGCAAAGATTGTGAAGAAAGTAAGAAACGAGAACAATGGTAGAGAACTTCAGGAGGATCTAAATAATCTGCATGAGTGGTCAGAAAAGTGGCTAATGAAATTCAATACTTCAAAATGTAAGGTAATGAGAATGGGTACAAGTGCAAGAAGGCCCAAGCTTGACTACTCGGTGGCTGGAGTACAACTTCAAGAGACAGAAAATGAGAGAGATCTAGGAGTAAACATACTGGCAGATTTGTCTCTAGAAATACATATAGATGGTATAGTAAGGGCAGCATATGCATTCTTATCAAATGTAAGGGTAGCCTTCAGGCACATGGACAAGGAAATGTTCAGAAATATTTATGTAACCTATGTGAGGCCAAAACTGGAATATGCAGCCCCCTTTTGGAATCCGCACTTGAAAAAGCACATAGCTAAGCTTGAAAAAGTTCAAAGACATGCCACGAAACTGGTGCCAGAAATACGCAATCTCAGTTATGATGAGAGGCTGAGGGAATTAGACTTACCATCACTCGAAGCTAGAAGAGTGAGGGGGGATATGGTGACAGTCTTTAAATTCCTTCATGGTTATGATAGAGTGGATAGGGATCGATATTTTGATATGGCTGGCTCTAGAACTAGAGGTCATAGGTTGAAGGTTCGTAAGAAAAGTTCTTTGCAGGATGTAAGGAAATACTTTTTCAGTGTAAGAGTAGTTGATAATTGGAATTGGCTAAGCGAGGAGGTAGTTAATGCTATCTCAATCCATAGTTTTAAGGACAGGTATGATAAGTATGACTAAGTCTAAAATGGAACCCATCAGGAGACGGGAAGATACGAGCTTTGGGCTCTTTCCCGTAAACACAATTAGGTAATCACAATTACGTTATCACACACACACACACACACACACACACACACACACACACACACACACACACACACATATATATATATATATATATATATATATATATATATATATATATATATATATATATATATATATATATATATAAATTAGTCAATAATAAACAAATAAAATGAGTCTGAAGAGAAAAAGATTTACGTGAATAAGGACACCTGTGCAAACGCACAAACATATAAATAATAATTATAATAATAATAATAATAATAATAATAATAATAATAATAATAATAATAATAATAATAATAATAATAATAATAATAATAATAATAATAATAATAATAATAAACTTACAGTCTCTAATATCCGAGAGGAGAGCAGTTCTCTGTAGGTCTGTTAACGTAAGACCCGAAACCATTTATGGTGGAAGGAGAGCTTGCACCAATGTCACTTACCAAGGAGAAGAACAAAAACCACACACACACACACACACACACACACACACACACACACACACACACACACACACACACACACACACACACACACACACACACACATACACACACACACACACACACACACACATTGGGCAGTAGTTCGCAGGGCAATGACTGCATTCTCAAATATTGTTTGATGCTACTGTTTAGATATACAAGAAGGCTATGCCCGAGAGTGAACAATTATTTAGTTATTGATTTGTTTATTCTAAGCTGCACTGTTTGCTTGGAATGGAACGAAAGTTTTTGTTTTTGTTTTGTACATATGTATGTATGTATTCTGTGTATAGTTATATATAATTCTTAATGAGTGTGACGCCGGGACAGGATACAACATTGCCTTCATCGAGCAGGGCACCAATAAAACATTGAGACAAAGAAAAGCAGAAGCTTAATGGTAAGGCAGAAATAAGAGCATGACAAAAAATAAGAAAAGGACTGGCAAAAAGAATAGTTGATATATGGCAGGATTATGCCGTGAGATGACAATTGATCCACTTTTTGAAGGATAATAAGTCATAAGAATTAGAATAGACAGCAGGAGGAAGATAATTCCAGAGTTTGGAGGGGGAAGGGAAGAAACAGGCACTGCACAGACCAATTTACGAGCTACAAATCTCCACAGTATCTGTGAGACGAAACCACTTGGCGAGTGTTAAATGGCCTCGGCTGCAGGGGAGGGATGCAACTCGCCAACTCCTCAGAGCAGTGATGGGTATAATTACGATAGAAAAGAGTAAAGAATAATATCTTCCGGCGAAGAGAAAGGGAATCTAGATTAGAAGTAAGAGAAGGATCATTAATGAGTCTAGCTGCCTTAGATTGAACCCTATCAAGGAGATAAGTATAAGACGAAGAACCCCAGATGTGAGAGCAGTATTCTAAGCAGGGACGGATAAGACCTATATAAAACGGAAGTAACTCAAAAGAGGAAAAGCAATGACGAAACAGAACCTCCTTTTCTTTAGATACACATTGAGAAATTTAGATAAATGGGACTCCGCCTAAACATGTTTGAAGCTATCTGTAATCCTAGAATTAGGAGTGAGTTTCGAGAACAATATGGCTAGCAGGAGAAGAAGACGAAAAAGAGATAGTCAGAAATGTGTCTTAGAGGCAGTAAATTAAACTGAACTTTGGGTACCCCCACTCAGATACTCCCTGTAATTCGGAGTAAAGATTTGATGGATGACTGATACGAGACCGATTACGAGTAGTAAATGAAAGTTGCGAAGAGAAGGCAGAAGAAAAATGAAGGGATGATTCATCGGCAAAGGCGTGGAAAAAGAGATGACACGGGGACTTGAGTAGATCTTTGATGAAGGGAAGGAACAGAGTAAATAAAAGATCAGAGCTCTGTGGAACACCACTTGTAACTGGGAATGAGCAACATATAGAAAACTCTAACAAAAAAAAGAAGAGAAAAACCGGAAATTAAATATATATATATATATATATATATATATATATATATATATATATATATATATATATATATATATATATATATATATATATATATATATATATATATATATATTTTTTTTTTTTTTACACTTATCACATGAAAAGTAGTCAAAGCAAACTATATATTGTTGTAATTACTCAGATCACAATACGTAGTGAATGCACAGAAGCATAAATATTCTTTCTCAATTATGACTCTGACATTTCTAATCTAGTGTTTATTTATCTATCTATACATTTATCTATCTATTTGTCATCTATCAATTTACTCATTTTACTTTTTATTAATTTTCTTAAATGAAACTTCTCTAACGTCGATGACCTCCAAATATGATGACGTGAAGCGTTTTTCCTTATTTGGTAACTCGATTCTTTCCTAGTCTCTCTCTTCCACTCTAGATATCTATTTGTCTGGTTACCTACTCAGTAAATATCTAGAGATGATATCATTATTGTTATTATTATTATTATTATTATTATTATTATTATTATTATTATTTACAGCAGTAGTAGTAGTAGTAGTAGTAGTAGTAGTAGTAGTAGTAGTAGTAGTAGTAGTAGTAGTAGTAGTAGTAATGTTTTTATGACTATTATTATCGTTGTTATTATTATAATTATAATTATTATTATTATTATTATCAAAGATGAAGTAAAGTATATGCTCACTATTCTTCCTAAAACATATACTCCTTTCCGAGCTGTGGAATATAAATTCTCAGAAGTTTCTCTTTTTTTTTTAATATGATTTAATAAAGCAAAATTTTGCCAACATCTGATGACAAAAACAAAATACATAAATGCATGCAATGTAAGTACTTATATATGTATGTATGTATGCATATATTCAGGCATGTATGTATGTATGTAAGTATGTGATTACCAAATTGTACTTACAGGATAAAGCCCCATGCTAGTAACTCCCCGTCTCATGGTCAGTTCCATTTTTGTACTTTTTGATACTTATCATACTTGTCCTTAAAGCTGTGGATTGAGTTAGCATTTACTACCTCCTCGCTTAGCAAATTCCAATCACCAACTAGTTTTACACTAAAAGAGTACTTCCTTACATTCTGCAAAGAAGTTTTCTTACGAAGCTTCAAATTATGACCTCTAGTTCTGATGCCAGCCATATCAAAATATCGATCCCTATCCACTCTGTCATAACCATGAGGGAAATTTAAAAACCGTCATTATATCCCCCCACATTCTTCTAGTTTCGAGTGATGGAAAGTCTAAGTCCCTCAGCCTCTCCTTATAACTGAGGCTGCTTATGTCTGTCACCAGTTTCGTGGCATGTCTTTGAACTTTTTCCATCTCAACTACGTGTTTTTACAAGTGTAGATTCCAAAAGGGGGATGCATAGTCAAGCTTTGGCATCATATAGATTACATGAATATTTCAGAACATTTCTTTGTCGATTTGCCTGAAGGCTACCCTTACATTTTCTAAGAAAGCATCTGGCCTTACCATGCCATTTATATGCATTTCTGGAGATTAATCTGCCAGTATGTTTACTCCTAGATCTATCTCATTCTCTGGCTCTTGAAATTCTGCTCCTGCTATCGAGTATACAAGCTTGGGCCTTCTTACACTTATATCCATTCTCATTACCTTACATTTAGATGTATGTATGTATGTATGTATGTATGTATGTATGTATGTATGTATGTATGTATGTATGTATGTATGTATGTATGTATGTATGTATGTATGCATGGTTGGATGAATGGATGGATGGATGTAATTACCTAACTGTAAGTACCTACTAGTGCTTACGGGAAAGAGCCCCAAGCTCGTAACTTCCCGTCTCCTTGGTCGGTTCCATTTTGTACTTAGTGATACTTATCATACTTGTCCTTAAAACTATGGATTGAGTTAGCATTAACTACATCCTTGCTTAGCAAATTCCAATTATCATCTCATTCTAGGTCTTCTTCTTGGCCTAACTCCAACCACTTCAGCATTCCACACTCTCTTCGCTATTCGTTCATTACTCATCCTGTCCATACGTCCAAACCACTTCAATACTCCCTAATCTAACCTATCCGACAGCTTTCATTTAACATCCATTCTCTTCCTGACCTCCTCATATTTTACTCTATCTATTCTAGATATGTGATTACCAAATTGTACTTACAGGATAAAGCCCCATGCTAGTAACTCCCCGTCTCATGGTCAGTTCCATTTTTGTACTTTTTGATACTTATCATACTTGTCCTTAAAGCTGTGGATTGAGTTAGCATTTACTACCTCCTCGCTTAGCAAATTCCAATCACCAACTAGTTTTACACTAAAAGAGTACTTCCTTACATTCTGCAAAGAAGTTTTCTTACGAAGCTTCAAATTATGACCTCTAGTTCTGATGCCAGCCATATCAAAATATCGATCCCTATCCACTCTGTCATAACCATGAGGGAAATTTAAAAACCGTCATTATATCCCCCCACATTCTTCTAGTTTCGAGTGATGGAAAGTCTAAGTCCCTCAGCCTCTCCTTATAACTGAGGCTGCTTATGTCTGTCACCAGTTTCGTGGCATGTCTTTGAACTTTTTCCATCTCAACTACGTGTTTTTACAAGTGTAGATTCCAAAAGGGGGATGCATAGTCAAGCTTTGGCATCATATAGATTACATGAATATTTCAGAACATTTCTTTGTCGATTTGCCTGAAGGCTACCCTTACATTTTCTAAGAAAGCATCTGGCCTTACCATGCCATTTATATGCATTTCTGGAGATTAATCTGCCAGTATGTTTACTCCTAGATCTATCTCATTCTCTGGCTCTTGAAATTCTGCTCCTGCTATCGAGTATACAAGCTTGGGCCTTCTTACACTTATATCCATTCTCATTACCTTACATTTAGATGTATGTATGTATGTATGTATGTATGTATGTATGTATGTATGTATGTATGTATGTATGTATGTATGTATGTATGTATGTATGTATGCATGGTTGGATGAATGGATGGATGGATGTAATTACCTAACTGTAAGTACCTACTAGTGCTTACGGGAAAGAGCCCCAAGCTCGTAACTTCCCGTCTCCTTGGTCGGTTCCATTTTGTACTTAGTGATACTTATCATACTTGTCCTTAAAACTATGGATTGAGTTAGCATTAACTACATCCTTGCTTAGCAAATTCCAATTATCATCTCATTCTAGGTCTTCTTCTTGGCCTAACTCCAACCACTTCAGCATTCCACACTCTCTTCGCTATTCGTTCATTACTCATCCTGTCCATACGTCCAAACCACTTCAATACTCCCTAATCTAACCTATCCGACAGCTTTCATTTAACATCCATTCTCTTCCTGACCTCCTCATATTTTACTCTATCTATTCTAGATATGCCAGTCATACTTCCCAAACACCTCATCGCCATCATATTCAAGTTGGTCTATTTAGCCTCTCTTCCATTTCAAGTCTCTGCTTCATACAATGCCTTCGGCACAGTCACTCCATCATATATCATTTTCATTGCATTTATTCCTATATACCCATTTCTAATCAAAATCGTCATCCCATCTAGACATTTACTCGCTTCCTTCACCGTATGACTTACCTCCGAATCCACTCGTCTAATCCTTGATTCGTGCGACCTCAGGTACTTAGAACTCTCAACTTCTTCAAGCAACTCCACATTCACTTTTAAATTCAGTCTGCCAGCACTAACACTCCTCGTGCATCTCATGCCTTTACTTTTACCAATATTCAAACTCAACTTCCTTCTTTCATACACCATACCAAACTCACTCACCAAAATAATTCAGTTTGTTCTTATTATTATTATTATTATTATTATTATTATTATTATTATTATTATTATTATTTACAGCAGTAGTAGTAGTAGTAGTAGTAGTAGTAGTAGTAGTAGTAATGTTTTTATGACTATTATTATCGTTGTTATTATTATAATTATAATTATTATTATTATTATCAAAGATGAAGTAAAGTATATGCTCACTATTCTTCCTAAAACATATACTCCTTTCCGAGCTGTGGAATATAAATTCTCAGAAGTTTCTTTTTTTTTTTTAATATGATTTAATAAAGCAAAATTTTGCCAACATCTGATGACAAAAACAAAATACATAAATACATGCAATGTAAGTACTTATATATGTATGTATGTATGCATATATTCAGGCATGTATGTATGTATGTAAGTATGTGATTACCAAATTGTACTTACAGGATAAAGCCCCATGCTAGTAACTCCCCGTCTCATGGTCAGTTCCATTTTTGTACTTTTTGATACTTATCATACTTGTCCTTAAAGCTGTGGATTGAGTTAGCATTTACTACCTCCTCGCTTAGCAAATTCCAATCACCAACTAGCTTTACACTAAAAGAGTACTTCCTTACATTCTGCAAAGAAGTTTTCTTACGAAGCTTCAAATTATGACCTCTAGTTCTGGTGCCAGCCATATCAAAATATCGATCCCTATCCACTCTGTCATAACCACGAGGGAAATTTAAAAACCGTCATTATATCCCCCCACATTCTTCTAGTTTAGAGTGATGGAAAGTCTAAGTCCCTCAGCCTCTCCTTATAACTGAGGCTGCTTATGTCTGTCACCAGTTTCGTGGCATGTCTTTGAACTTTTTCCATCTCAACTACGTGTTTTTACAAGTGTAGATTCCAAAAGGGGGATGCATAGTCAAGCTTTGGCATCATATAGATTACATGAATATTTCAGAACATTTCTTTGTCGATTTGCCTGAAGGCTACCCTTACATTTTCTAAGAAAGCATCTGGCCTTACCATGCCATTTATATGCATTTCTGGAGATTAATCTGCCAGTATGTTTACTCCTAGATCTATCTCATTCTCTGGCTCTTGAAATTCTGCTCCTGCTATCGAGTATACAAGCTTGGGCCTTCTTACACTTATATCCATTCTCATTACCTTACATTTAGATGTATGTATGTATGTATGTATGTATGTATGTATGTATGTATGTATGTATGTATGTATGTATGTATGTATGTATGTATGTATGTATGTATGTATGTATGTATGTATGTATGTATGTATGCATGGTTGGATGAATGGATGGATGGATGTAATTACCTAACTGTAAGTACCTACTAGTGCTTACGGGAAAGAGCCCCAAGCTCGTAACTTCCCGTCTCCTTGGTCGGTTCCATTTTGTACTTAGTGATACTTATCATACTTGTCCTTAAAACTATGGATTGAGTTAGCATTAACTACATCCTTGCTTAGCAAATTCCAATTATCATCTCATTCTAGGTCTTCTTCTTGGCCTAACTCCAACCACTTCAGCATTCCACACTCTCTTCGCTATTCGTTCATTACTCATCCTGTCCATACGTCCAAACCACTTCAATACTCCCTAATCTAACCTATCCGACAGCTTTCATTTAACATCCATTCTCTTCCTGACCTCCTCATATTTTACTCTATCTATTCTAGATATGCCAGTCATACTTCCCAAACACCTCATCGCCATCATATTCAAGTTGGTCTATTTAGCCTCTCTTCCATTTCAAGTCTCTGCTTCATACAATGCCTTCGGCACAGTCACTCCATC
>JAXCGZ010011359.1:192500-200000 GCA_037179515.1 Halocaridina rubra
CTAAACACACAAATGGACTTCATAAACGCAGCTGATGCGGTTGTGTATGGCCAGGATCCCGTACAGGATCCTGACAATACACAGAACCGCGTCAGATGCGTTTATGAAATCCATTTGTGTGTGTCTAGCTAACTAACAATATGGTATCCTAGGTATACACTGTTTAAGAAGTCGGGCCTTTGACCCAAGAACTAGTCGAAATATCTCGGTTTTCTTTAATGAGTTGGTCATCCTAACAAGGGTTCATATATAGAGATTTTAAGTGGTAGTTTCACAACATATTGATAGTAGTATATTTCTTTCTTTATGCAACTTGTTTTACTATCATAGTATTTTAGTGTTAACAACTATGGCATTTCGGTTTATTTTAATTTATCTATTTACTCATTCAAGAGAAATAATTATTTTATTTGTTTTTTATTTGCTTACAGTAATGGTCTATCTGTCTTTCATATTCCAATTATTATGTAAAATACACACATATATACACACTCGTCAAAATAATAGTTTTTTTTTTAAAGATAAACTTTTACTTCCTTTCTAGAAATTGTGTGTCACGTCAGTGTTCTTTCAAGCTGATATACAGATAATGATTAGACAAAACATATTCTTATAAAATAACAACTAAATAACGTTATAACTAATAAATATTATGTCAAAATTATGATCATACTTTTGCAAATATAAATAACATAACATTATTATCATACATTAGCAATCATACCAAGCATATTTATCTATCTGTCTATCTATCTATCTATCTATCTATCTATCTATCTATCTATCTATCTATCTATTGTCTTTACAGGTTGAAATGGGTATATTATTACTTGGTAAAGCCATAGCAATTGGCTTGGGCATCATTGGTCTGGCAAAACTAGTAAAGAAAAAGTTGATTATTGCTCGTATTATACAAAGCCAGCTTGCTGGAGGAGGTAATAGCAACCCACAAGAAGAAGGATATGGTGGAGGAGGTAGTGGATATGGTGGAGGAGGAGATGGAGGAAAAGGAGGAAAAGGAGGTGGTGGATATGGAGGAGGTGGAGGGGGAGGAGGGGCAAGCAGCTATGGCTCAGGAGGTGGTGGAGGCAGTTATGGAGGAGGTCATGATCATGGAGGTGGTAGTTATGGAGGTGGAGCTGTAGCTACAAGCAATGGAGGAGGGGGTGGAGTTTATGGAGGTGGGGCAGTAGATACAGGTTATGGGGGAGGAGGTGGAGGTGTAGGCTATGGAGGAGGAGCAGCTTATAGCAGCTATGGAGGTGGTGGAAGTCATGAGGGAGAACCTGTACATACTGGATATGGAGGGGGAGGCGGTGGAGGCGGGTATGGTCGCCGTCGAAGACGTTCACTTCGTGAAGAAGAAGAAGAAGAACTTCAAAGTGTCAAGGAAATTCTCGACGCCGCCAGGAGCGATGATCCTGCTGACTGTGGAGTCAAATTAGTATGCGAGCTAGCTAAAGAAAGATGAGGATGAACTTAGTCCAGAAGAATTGGCGGTGCTTGCTGCTATAGGGTAAGATAAATCATTTCCACACTCAATATGAATAGAAAAAAAAACACCTGGAGGGCTAATCATAAGGTTAGAAACAATGTGACTATGTTTTTTCTTGTAATGGTTTCCAATAACTGGCCAAGGTATGATGATGGAAGTATTAGAGCATTGCACCTACTCAACTACTTTCCATGTATACTTGGAATCAAGTTGTTGTTAGTCTAGCCTTATGTTGGTAAAGATTAATGTAATAGCTCGTTCAAAATGCTAACTGGGATGACTCTGCATTATCCTGACTCGAACAGTGATGCTTATCATCTATAACTCCAATATTTTTTAAATGATTTCACACAGACAGATTACCATATCTAAATACATGAAAGTTGTAATACAGTAGAATCTTCTATTAACAAAGCTTTTGTGTGTCCTGCAGGCCAATCTTTACACCAGGCGAAGGCCTGCTACCAGCCCAAACTTCAGGAGGTGCCGCTGGGGACTTCTTGGCAGCAAAGACCTTAGGTCTCCAGCATACAAATTGTGCAGACGTGTTTTCATCCTGTCCTTATGAAGCCTCGCAGCTGTTTCGAATTCTCAACAATTTTGCGGCACTGCCAGGATTAGCATAAACTCAGTAGTGCTCACAATATAACAGTCCATAATTACTATGGAATCTTAGTCTAATTTATTATCAGTAATACTCCTTTAATCCTATACATGAATAATATTTTATGCAATCGCAATCAGTATTTTGGTTCCAAATTCTCCAACTTCTCATTCCATTTCTATACATTTGTCTTCTAAGATTCTAGAAATAAATATTTCCTATATAGTGTCTTTTATATATATATATATATATATATATATATATATATATATATATATATATATATATATATATATATATATATATATATATATATATATATATATATATATATATATATATATATATCACAAAATATCGAATACGAGCCTAAAACACCATTGACAATCGAACATTGTACATCGCTGCACTGATGAATTGGGAAATTGCATCCCTCTCCCGCTGGCAATGCAGTCAACATTCCATATGGCATCGTCACACAGGTACTGCATGGAGATAAGTAGCTCGAGGATTGGCTGGCACAGCAACTGGTTCTTTTCTTCCATTTCCAACTCTGGAACTTTCTTCCTCCTTCTGTCTTACCTAAGTCTTATGACCTTTTTTCCTTCAAGAAACAACTCTATCGTCAACTAAGGACCTAATCCAGCCACACTTTTGGGTCATTATTTCTTTAACTACTCTGTTAGCCTATCCTTCTCTTATTGCTTATCAGTATCTTATTTCTGCCTTGTCCTTAAGCTGCTGCTTTTTCTTCTCAATGTTTTTTTAGTGCCCGGAACCGATGAGGGCCATTTTCTTTGCCCATTCCAGTATCACATTCATAAAAAAATTACATAAATAAAAAAATAAAAGCAATGAAGGTCTAAAAGAATTAGGAGGAAGTCTGGTAACCACCTCAGCAGGGAATGCACACACACACACACACTACTGTATGTCTGTGATTATTATATTTACACTTCCCAACCTTATCACTGGCTTGTTTTCGCATTTTGTTAAAATCCAGTTTCCATAGGCAACAAAACTGAATGAATTAACAAGTAAATTAACAAATAAACAAATAAAAATTATAAATACATTTTTAATATTGTCAATTCTCCAAACCACCCGAACATCTTAGATTCTTAATATTTAATAGATATTTAAAAATTTAATATTTATTTAAAACCAATGATTTAAGGCAAGTTTATTGGTTATATTAAATAAGCAGATGTGTTTATATGAGCTTTTGCATGCGACAATACTTTTTTAAAATATGTATGTATCTGTCTAATTGGCAGAACATATATCAAGAATGCCTACACTAAATGCTTAGAGTACAATGCAAATTTAAATCAAGCTTTTTCGAAGTTTGTTTAACACAAAGTGTATATATATATATATATATATATATATATATATATATATATATATTATATATATATATATATATATATATATATATATATAATCTGATTCAACAGAAAAGTCACTATGAAACAAAGCTGTAGAATTATATGAACGGGGAAAAAAAGGAAATGGATAAAAAGAAAAAAGTATTAGACGAGTCTCTCTCTCTCTCTCTCTCTCTCTCTCTCTCTCTCTCTCTCTCTCTCTCTCTCTCTCTCTCTCTCTCTCTCTCTCCTCTCTCTCTCTCTCTCTCTCTCTCTTGCTCTCTCTCTAGCTATCAATCAATCTATCTATGTATCTATCCAGCTATCTATCTATCTATCTATCTATCTATCTATCTATCTATCTATCTATCTATCTATCTCTATCTCGTTCTAATTGTCAATATTCACCCTCTCATGAACACGCACTTCTCGAAGTATAATTTAGAGTTAAATGTATGGAACATTTAAGTCATTAAGTCATTACTTAACTGCACTTTTACTTTTCCTAAAGTACTTATCGGTCTTAAAAGTACATTAGCACTGGTTTCTTTAACCTATATGAATGCATTTTGTGTTTTTCTTGAGTTTTGAAATAGTATTATAAGAAAGTCTCAGCTCATGGTATTTGTCTGTCTGAAAATGAGTTGATATCTTTGATTTATAAAAGATCATTTTGTTCTATAACCTTGGAGTAAGGCTATAACATAAACTGTCTTTTGTATTTGCCTGTCATGAATGTAAATTAACAGACTGCTTTGAATTACCATATTTTTCATTTACTGTAACTAGGAAGTAATCCTACCTCTTCAATTACCTTTTTACATCCTTTCATTAATGAAAATGATCATAAAAGCGAAAACTGAAAATTCGACAGTTTTCTGTTAAAAAGGGAAAACCTCGATGTATACTGTAAGATTATTTTCTTCAACATACTTAATGATAAAATTGGAGCTATACTTGATGAAATTCAAAGAAATTGTAGACCATATAAAAAGCAATCTCAATTATTAATTAAAGTGATGCCACAGATGACATTGTCTGTATTGCTACCGGTGACTAAAGTACTTTGTCAACTACTGTATATTTGTTTATCATTACATTATATAAGATAGAAGCTAAATACCATATGGTATTACCAAAAAACAGCAATGCACTTTCTATAAACCATTTCATCTACGATACCATTTTGCGGAGTATAAAACCATATTTCATTTTACATTTCAGATATAAGGTAGAGGTTCCTATATTAGCAAGAAAATTTACAATCGTTCACTCAATAATACCAAAACAAAATACTAAATATATTAATTTCTCACATACTGTTATAAAAAAAAAAACATTTACATTCTCGCTCTTTTGAAGATCAAAGCTGAAAACTAACAATGACATATTTCAATAACGAGATTTTGATTTTTTTTTCCAGGGAATTGCAACATCTTTGCATAGTATTAAGAAAGAATGTGTGCAACATCACAGAGAGAATGCAACTACGAAAACGATAATGTTACATATTACTATCTATCAGCTAAGAAGAAATGATACCGTATAAGCTTTATTTAAACCAAATTTAAACTCATTTTTTTTCATCTGTGAAAACCCAAGCGCTTAGGGATACTGTTCAACTATTGACCTAACAAATCTTCTTGTAGCTACCGAGTACATACAGTACAAACACAATAAACAGGAAAGAGGATTGCCAGTTTTCCTTCTTCTTTTCACGAGTGGTTCGGTCGTCCAAAGATAAGCGTCATATTCCAAGTAGTATGTTAAATTACACTATTCGTAAAAGCTGTCAGCGATAATACCGTCCCATCACAGACACTATATGGCTTTACCCCTTCTTTCTGTTCTCCGATTTCCAGTTCTCTTACTGACCGTTCTATATCTGTAGTTGTTGATGGCGCGACATCTAGCCCTTTCTCTGTTACCAGTGCTGTTCCACAGGGCTCTGTTCTTTCACCTACTCTGTTCCTTCTCTTCATCAATGATCTTCTACAATCCCCATCTTCCTCTCTTCTTCATGCCTTTGCTGATAATTCTACCCTTCACTTTTGCTCTGCCTTTTCTTCACAACCTTTATCTGTTACTCGTAATTAATCTCGTATCACTCTTTCTTCTACTCTTAACTCTGATTTGCAGAGAGTATCTGAGTGGGGTACTCAAAATTTAGTTAAATTCAATGCCTCCAAGACACAGTATCTGGCTATCTCTTTATCTTCTTCTCCTCCTGATACCCCTATTGTCTTCGAAACTAATGAAATTTACCCTCTTAACTCTGTCAACATATTAGGAATTCATATAGCCTCTAACTTGTTTTGGAGGAACCACATAATCCAAATTTCTAAATCTTCATCCAAAAAACTGGGGTTTTTGTTTCGTTTTCGTCATTACTTTTCCTCTTTGCAGTTGCTTGAAATTTACAAAGGTCTTATCCGTCCCTGCTTAGAATACTGCTCACACATCTGGGGTGCTTCTCCCTTTACTTATCTTCTTGATGGAATTGAATCTAAGGCAGTCAGACTCATTAATGATCCTTCTCTTACTTCTAACCTGGATTCTCTCTCTCTTCGCTGTAAGGTATATTCAATTTCGCTTTTCTATCGCTACTCCTTCCATCGCTGCTCTGATGAGTTGGCGAGTTGCATCCCTCCTCCACTGCCGAGGCAGCGTAAAACTCGCCAAGCGGCCTCATTTCACAGGTACTGTGTGGAGATTGTAGCTCGCGGATTGGTCGGTACAGCGACTGCTTCTTCCTATCTACCTCCGGACTCTGGAACTCTCTTCCTCCTTTTGTCTTTCCTAATTCTTATGACCTTTCATCCTTCAAAAAGCAGATCTATCGTCATATCTGTGCCTAGTCCTCTATATATCTGGGTCCTCTATACTTTGACTGTTTTTTTGTTTGTTGTTTTCCTTTGGGTAACATTACCTCATCTCTGCCTTGTCCTTAACCTTTTTCTTTTCCTTCGTCTTGGAATTTTCTCGTGCCCGGGCCTTTATTGATGAGGGCAGTTTCTGCCTGTCCCGGTGTCACACTCATAAAGAAATGTGCACGTCCCCATGTACAGTTAGTTGAGTAAAAAAAAAAATCAAATGGTGTACTCACGAAACCTACTAAGCTGAATCTCACAAGAGAAACGCCACTACTTTCTTCTTCTTAATCTCAAGTAGTTTTTGATGGAGAGATGCTTCACGATTCAATTTTGGGAGTTGAAAGAGCGAAATATCCGTGTACTCACGAATCATGCTGAGTTGACACTGGCCAAAATCAAACTAGGGGCTCACTACTCTCCTCTTTTTTTTTTTTCTCAAGTATTTCTATTGAAAAGATGATTTACCAACCACTTTGAGGAGTTAACAGCGAGACATACTGCATACTCACAAAGCAAGCTGAGTTGTCAGAGGCCAATTAACACACGAGGGACCCCAATACTCTCCTCTTTTTATTCTCAAAGAGTTCTGATGAAGAAATACTCTACGGACCATACTAAGAGGAGCTAAAAGAGGGATTATATGGTGTACTCCCATAATCTGCTGAACTGACAAGAGCTATCACCCAAGGGGAGCGAGGCTACACTATTCTATCCTAATGGGACGGAACCAAGTGCAATATCCACTGAACGAATTTCTTAAGGCCCAAAATCCCCATCACGTGTGCCAAACGGCGTGAAATGACCAGGCCTGGCAGTACTTGATGTATGACTATTTACGTCACATGGGTACATGCCGTAGTGATTATACGCTGTGCTGCACATCATCCCGTCAGATACATTTATACAGTTGATTTACAACTAAGTATATACCATACCTATACTACTGACGTCATACCCTAAGCAAAGTGGGTGGCAGAGCCAAAGCAAATTCAACAGACGCCAAGTCACCCCATCTCATCCATCTTTTCTCTCGGGATTAAAGCGTCACCACAATCGCTGAGAATAAATTGCTGCTTGGGTTACTTAAAAGAACGTAGTTATAAATCAAGATTTTTTTTTTTAAATGCAGAGCCTAAAGGGAGACCTATGAATAGCTGA
>JAXCGZ010011360.1:0-2500 GCA_037179515.1 Halocaridina rubra
GTCCTCAGTGCCTCTACTCTCAGGAAGAATGTCTTCAATGATATACTCCATCAACAACACACAGTGGTCACTCTTTCCAATTGGTGGTTCATACTCAATATTTTCAATATCCAACACATTATCTGTGAACACCAGATCAAGTAGTGATGGCTCATCCCCACCCCTGGCTCTTGTTGGTTCCATTACATGTTGGTGTAGGAAATTCCCTTGTACGCAATCTAGGAATCTTGCCCCAAAGGAGTCCTCACCACTGTGTGGGTCAAGATTTATCCAATCTATCTCTTTATGATTAAAGTCTCCCATAATCAAAATCCTACATTTTTTCTCCCGCGCCATGTTAACAACTGAGTTTATGACTTCAATCGTACCTATATGACTTTCCTCATAAATTTCAAGCCTATTTTGGTTCCTTGGTGGGTTGTATACAACAGTTATTATAATGCTCTCTGACCCAGTATTTATGCGAGCAACAAGAAATTCCCTGAACTCACTTTCTATAGCCAAGTTTATCTCTTCAACTTGAATCCTCTCACTTATGAGCAGTGCTATCCCTCCACCAGTCCTCTCAGATCTTTCGACCCTTAGTATTCTGAAGCCCTTAGGAAAAACTGTGACACTGTTTATGTCCTCACTCAACTTAGTCTCTGTAATTGATACTATATCTGCCTTACTGTTGTGAATCCTATCTTTTAATTCTACTGCCTTACCAGCTAATCCATCAGCATTTGTGTATAACAATCTTAATGAGGCCCCATCCCCTGATCTTCTGTCATTATCTTCTTTATCTCCCCTTTGTCTGGAAGTATTCCGTAACGAAAATTTTTCTTCTCTTCTTCATTTCTTTCATCATTTAACCTTCTTGCCTCTTGCAACAAGTTTTTGATCTTTCCCATCTCTTCCTGTGTTCTGTATCGTCTAATGAACACTTCTTTGCATTCTTGAAGGTCTTTTAGACTTTTTTTTCTCAACAATATTTCCCTACATGTCTCCCCTCTCTCAAAGGTTACTTTTGTTGGTCTCGGCTTTCCTTCCCTCGAATATTTACCTAGTTGGTGTATGTTTACAATATCCTCAGGACCACATACTACTCCAAGCTTTCTTATCAGGTCTACAACCCTAGCTTTATTTTCTTCAAGTCTCCCCTGCCATGTTGGCTCCTGGGATTCACTTATGCCTGAGATTACCACTGTCTTCTCCTTATCAAGTGCCTGTCTGATGAGTGGGTTTGCCCTTTCCATCACAACGTCTTTCATTTTTTCGATTACTGTCTCTTTATAGTCAACTGTTTGTATGTTTTCCAGTGCCACCACCTTTACAGCCTCTTTTACTGCCACATTCCCCTTTAGTGCATCAGCAAAGGACGTTTTCATGGCATCATTTTCCATATTCAGCTCCTGGAACTCTTTTCTGAACTGTTCAATGTTTTCCTTAATCTGAACATTCCAAGCAGCAATCTCGTCTCTCTCAGAAGATAGCAGTGAACTAACATCTAATTCCTTTAGGTTGTCATTTAGCTGTTTGTTTTTATCTTCTTGATTAGAAATTCTAGATTCTAGTTGACTCTTTTCCCCTTCCAGCTTCTTTATTCTTTTTTCTAGTTCCTTTCTCTCCTGCCCTTGTGCTTTATTTGCTTCCTCCAAAGATCTTATTTGTTCTCTGAGTGTTTCATTCTCTTTCATTTCTCCATCCATATTCCGAATTTTATCATCAAGGCTTGTAACCATTTCCTCTAACTTCTTGATTCTCTGTTTAAGTCCTCTGATGACTACCCCTTCTCCCGACCCATGGGTGGGAGAGGTTTGGGACAGAGATGGCTTCATTTTTATGTTCTCCCTCTCACAGAATATAGAAAGAAGACGAGAAAGAGGAAAAAAAAAAAAAAAAAAAAAAGAGAAAAACTTCTAATTTACCTTCACACAGAATTTTGTGTGTGTGTGTGTGTGTGTGTGTGTGTGTGTGTGTGTGTGTGTGTGTGTGTGTGTGTGTGTGTGTGTGTGGGTGTGTGTGTGTGTGTGTGTGTGTGTGTGTGTGTGTGTTTGTGTGTAGTAAAGAAATCAGTATGCTCTTATTAAATCGAAATTATTTTTTTTTTGGCAGCCACAGCAGAAAAATAAAAACGGAGGCTTTAGTTCTTAGCTATATATAATATTAATCCATGATATGGAGCGGTTGTAATAAAAGTATATTAAACAAGATCCAATGCTTTAAAAATTTTGCTGCTATGATCGCTGGTGGTCATGGCAAAAAGTGTTACCAAGTAACACCATTTATAAGGGAGCAATAATGGCTTACTGTAGAAAACCAAATCAAATTCGACAAAGGTGACGTTTATGTATAAGTTAAAAAAAGGTGTCATACATGAATGGATCATGCAGATTTACACCGTTAGCAGCTCTGTGGAAAGAAACACTAGACAATCTAAAAATGTCGTGATTCCAGGAACAAGAACAAAAATACCAGACAAGGCCCTGTCTGTCAGGGTCACAAATTATGGAACAGT
>JAXCGZ010011360.1:10000-22500 GCA_037179515.1 Halocaridina rubra
AAGTATGAGTCTCTCACAGCTAAATTCAGCATTTTCTTGAACAACAAACGGTCCATGCCCCGAAAACTATTATCATTCTCATACATCAGATTGGTAGCGACGTCTACAGCTTCACTAACAGGTACATTAGTGTAGAGAGACGTGATGTCAAGGCTAACAATGAATGCATCATCCTCTAATCTTAAGTGTTTCACGTCATTGAAAAATTCATATGAATTCGACAATGAGTAATTGTTCATAGTGAGATGCTCTAGATGAGGTACGAGAAATTTTGATAAAGTATAATTAAAAGTCTTGAATGATGAGAGTACAGGACGGAGTGGAATATTCACTTTGTGCAGTTTTGGTAATCCATATATAATTCCTGGATTGGAGTCTGATGCATATATTGATCTGTGTTCCTCATCTGATATGCATTTCTTTTGATATATCTGTTTTAAAAACCTGTTAAGTTTATCCTCCAGTAACAAATTATTTTTCATTGCATTTACATTAGTAATTCTCTCAAATGTCGCAGTATCATTCAAAATTTCTCCCATTTTATGCAAATAGTCCTCCTTGTTTAAAATAACCACTCCTCTGCCTTTATCTGGTTTGCAAATTATAATATTTTTGTCTTGCCTAAGTCGCTTGAGTAACATAAAATCAGATTTGCTAAACAAGCTATTTCTTAAATCTGCATTATTTCGGTATTTATTTAAAATATCATTGTGCAGGGCTTTTATATTGGCAGTTACTTCTTCAAAGGTATAGTTTTCTCCAATAGGTTGTGATTGCAATCTATCTAATAACAACTCAGAAAAGACGGTTAACTCAAGATATGATCTTTTGGCTGGAAGACAAAGATCTAAACCCAAAGAGAGTAACCACTGCTCACGTTTACTAAATGACTTATTAGAGAAATTATGAATTACATTATTTGGACATACACTGGGAGGATTATAAAACACACCCAAACGATATAATTTGTACACATGACTTGTAGAGGTACGGCATTTGAAAGTATCCACATTTTATGAATATAATATAGCACATGATTTAAATCTATAAATGATAGAACACTTTTGACATCATTATAAGCTTGCATAAGATAGTCTTTTCTGCATTCAACTTGTTTTCGTTTATATTGAAGCTCTTTTTCAAGAAGATATTGTTGCCACTTTTTGTAAAAATCACGTTTTTCAAGCACTCTTTTATACAATTTAAAGCGCACAAATTTTGGGCACACATTATACAGAAGACACCTCTCAAGAAATATAACGTCTAGTTTTACTTTTTCCCACTTTCTCAAAAAACACTCCCATTTTCTAACTTAAATCCATGCTGCTCTCCCATATCGTTGAGTAATTATATCTGATATCCGTTTGTCTCTGGGAAATCTTAGTCTTATAATAAATTGAAGGGCCAGAACGGTCCAAGCAAACATCGTAGAACATATTTAATTTACTTAATCTCCTTATAAGGAGATTAAATAAATTAAATATGTTCTACGATGTTTGCTTGGACCGTTCTGGCCCTTCACTTTATTATTATTATTATTATTATTATTATTATTATTATTATTATTATTATTATTATTATTATTATTATTATTATTATTATTATTATTATTACTATTATTAATATTATTATTATTATTATTATTATTATTATTATTATTATTATTATTATTATTATTATTATTATTATTATTATTATTATTATTTTTATTATTATTATTATTATTATTATTATTATTATTATTATTATTATTATTATTATTATTATTATTATCATTATTATTATTATTTTCATTATTATTATCATTATTATTATTGTTGCTTTTTCTCATCTTAAATTCTGTTTACTTCTTACATATGTGTATGTTTACTTGTTTCGTTTTAATAATAAACTTATTTCCTTTGTATAATTTATGATTGATTTGTGTTAAAGGCTAGGACACGGAAAATAAAATGTATTTAAAAGAATATATGCTTGCTTAATTTTTATTATTTGTGTATATCAAATCGTTAAGAATTCGTGTGCGTAATTACCTAATTGTAATTAACTAATTGTGCTTACGGGAAAGAGCCCAAAAATCGTAACTTCCCATCTCCTAATCGGTTCCATTTTGCACTTAGTGAAAGTTATCATTCTTGTCCTTAAAACTATGGATTGACTTAGCATTAACTAACTCCTTGCTTAGCGAATTCCAATTATCAACTACTCTTACACTAAAAGATTACATTCTTACATCCTGCAAAGAAGATTTCTTATGAAGCTTCAAACTATGACCTCTAGTTCTAGTGCCAACCCTATCAAAATATCGATTCCTATCCACTCTATTATAACCAATAAGGAATTTAAAGACTGTCACCATATCCCCTTCAACCTTCTAGCTTCGAGTGATGGTAAGTCTAATTCCCTCAGCTTCTCATCATAACTGAGATTGCGTATTTCTGGCACCAGTTTCGTGGCATGTCTTTGAACTTTTTCAAGCTTAACTACGTGCTTTTTCAAGTGATGACTCCAAAATTGGGCTGTACATTCAAGTTTTGGCCTCAAATAGGTTACATAAATATTTCTGAACATTTCCTTGCCCATATGCCTGAAGGCTACCCTTACAATTGCTAAGAAAGCATATGCTGCCCTTACTATGCCATGATTAGTAGGTTGGCCTTGTCACCAGCCGCCCATTGAAAGACTGCGACTGAAGTTATTAAGATGCAACTAGGACTGTGCCAGACAGTTCTGGGTTGAGTCTTCCTTCAGGACAGTTCATTCCCCATGCCTACATCTACGCTGAATATTCTGGCGTATTCAGTACACATCTCTTTGTACTCCATAGCATATTACAAGTCACAATATTCCCCACATCTGTCTCTTTTTCTCTCTTTTTCCCCAAATTTGTTATCATTCATGGATAGTCCAAAGCCCCAGTACCCGACATAGAGGGGAACAAAGAATCTCTGGGGATCGTGTTGACCCCACTATTGGCTTGGGGGCAGACACGCCTGGTGGTAGTAATGGTTCTGCCCTAACCTTGTACCTCCCAATAAATCTGCATCTTTCACTCTTCACTATTCCAACATTCGTGGGTTGAACTCTAATCTTTCGTCTGTGGATCAGCACTTGGGTGCTTTCCTCCCTAACCTCCTCCTCCTATCTGAAACCCAGCTGTCTATACATGCTTCCAATGACCCATTTCAAATCTCTCACTATAATCTGTATACTCGTATTTGTTCCAAAAGTGGGGTCTGTGCCTACTGGAACATTAACATTCCTACTGCAAGGTTCATGGAACTTGAATCTCCCGTCCTTGATGTTCTCTGGCTAAAAGTCTATCTCTCCACTACCACTATATTCCTTTGCTTCTGCTACTGTTCTCCAAACTCCACCAAGTTTGTGTCTTTCTTTGAATATCTGTCCTTATGCCATGAGTCCTTGTTATCTTCTCAGCCACATGCTGAAGTTCTCTACATTGGAGACTTCAGTCTACACCACAGTGAGTGGCTTCATTCTTCTCACACTGATGTGGGAGGAAGTGAGGCCCTTGCTTTCTCTATTACTCACGATCTGGAGTAAATCATCAAACATCCTACTCGTGTTCCTGATTGTCACGAACATTTGACCTATTTATTACTTTTAAACCTTCAAACTACTCTTATTCTGCACTTTCCCATCTCGGTAAATCTGACCACTCTATGATCTCAGTCTCTTCCATATTCGCTCCCCTTCTACCAATCCCTCCTACTCAGCACTGCCTTTGGCATTTTAAGAGTACCCAACATGAAAATTTGCATAACTTCCACTTTGACTTCCCATGGGATGACTACTGCTTTCGGTCCCGCAACCCTGATTAGGTAGCTTTAAAAGTTGCCGAGATCATGACCGCGGGACTGGAGGCGTACATCCCCTCTTTTACAAAAACTTTCTCTCCCCTAAACCTTGGTTTGACCATGCCTTCTCCATGGCTATCTAGGCCAGGAATCTTGCACACCGATCTTACCAAGCCTCTCCTTCTGATTTAACTCGCTCCGCTTTTATTGTAGCTAGGAATCGCTGTACTGCTCAGATTTGTAGGTCTGAGGCTTCCTTTATAATAAGAAAATTTGATGACCTTAACTAGTCTCTCACTTGCAAATGCTTCTGGTCCTTAGCCAAAAACCTCTCAAAAAACTTCTGTAACTCAGGCTTTCCCCCTCTCATTCGTACTGATGGTTCTATAGCTTGCTCTCTCTATGGCTCTCATTTTTCTGCCAACTCTTATAAAAATGATTCCAGCACAATTGTTCCTCAATCTTTAACCCTTTCTAACCCTATGTCCCCCCTTATCCTTTCTTCACACAAAGTTCATAAAGTCCTTCACTCGCTAAAGACGAACAAGGCATCTGGTCCTGATGGTATCCCTGCATGGTTCCTTAAGGAGTTTGCAGATGAACTGGCTCCCGTGCTTTGCCGACTTTTTCGCCTTATTCTGTCAACCAGTACCTATCTTTCATCATCGAAGCAAGATGTAGTTCAACCTGTTCCTAAAAAGGCTAACCGCTCTATTCCTTCAAACTACCGACCTATTCACCTAATCTCCTCTATTGCTAAAGTTTTCGAAACTTTGCTCAATGCTCACTTCTTGAAATGCCTTGAATCTAACTGACTTATTTCCGATCACCAGTACGGCTTCCGCAAGGCAAGATCCACTGGTGATCTCCTGCCCTATCTTACTCTAGTCTGGCACAAGGCTCTGTTGGCTATACTCCCTGCATATGGCTTTACCCCTTCTTTCTGTTCTCTAATTTCCAGTTTTCTTTCTGACCGTTTTATATCCGTAGGTGTTGATGGTGCAACATCTAACCCTTTCTCTGTTTCTGGTGGTGTTCCACAGGGCTCTGTTTTGTCACCTACTCTGTTCCTTCTTTCATTAATGATCTTCTGCTATCTCCATCTTCCTCTCTTCTTCACGCCTTTGCTGATGATTCTACCCTTCACTTTCCCTCTGCCTTTTCTTAACAGCCTTCATCTGCTGTTCGTAATCAGTCTCGTATCATTCTTTCTTCTACTCTCAACTCTGATTTACAGAGGGTATCTGAATGGGGCACTCAAAATTTAGTAAAATTCAATGCCTCCGAGACACAGTTTCTGGCTATCTTTTTATCTTTTTCTCCTCCTGATAACCCTTCGAAACTAACTAAATTTACTCTCTTAATTCTATTAACATCATAGGAATCCATATAGCCTCTAATTTGTCTTGGAGGAAGCACATAATCCAAATTTCTAAATCTTCATCCAAAAAATTGGGGGTTTTGATTCTTTTTCGTCATTACTTTTCCTCTTTACAGTTACTTAAAATTTATAAAGGTCTTATCCATCCCTGCTTTGAATACTGCTCACACATCTGGAGTGCTTCTTCTTATACTTACCTCCTTGATAGGGTTGAATCTGAGGCAGTCAGACTCATTAATGATCCTTCTCTTACTTCTAATCTGGATTCTCTCTCTCTTCGCCGTAAAGTATCTTTCCTTTCTTTTTTCTATTGCTACTACTTCCATCAATGCTCTGATGAGCTGGCAAGTTCAATCCCTCCTCCACTGCCGAGGCCACGTAACACTCGCCAAGCAGCCTCATCTCACAGGTACTGTGTGATTTGTAGCTCACGGATTGGTCGGTGCAGCGACTGCTTCTTCCCATCTACCTCCAGACTCAGGAATTCTCTTCCTCCTTCTGTCCTTCCTAATTCTTATGACCTTTCATCCTTCAAAAAGCAGATCTATCGTCATCTCATGGTCTAGTCCTCCATATCACTGGGTCCTCTGTACTTTGACTGTTTTTTCTGTCTGTCGTTTTCCTTTGTTTGACATTACCTCATTTTTGCCTTGAACTTAACCTTTTCTATGTCTTCATCTTGGTATTTTCTTTTGCCAGGGTATTTATTGATGAGAGCAGTTTCTGCCTGTCTCGGTGTCACACTCATAAAAAAGATATATATATATGCACTTCTGGAGACAATTCTGCCAGTATGTTTACTCCTAGATCTCTCTAATTCTCTTTCTATTGAAGTTGTACTCCTGCCACCGTAGTCAAGTTTTGGCCTTCTTGCACTTTAACTCATTCTTATTACCTTACATTGTGAAATATTGAATTTCATTAGCCACTTTTCTGACCACTCATGCAGACTATTTAGGTCTTCCTGAAGTTCTCTACCATTGTTCTCATCTCTTACTTTCTTCACAATCTTTGCATCATCTGCAAGCATATTCATGAAAGAATTTACAGACCCTGGTAGGTCATTTACATATACTAACCTGAACCCTGATGAACTCCACAATTAACTCTTCTCCATTCAGACATTGAGTGTCTTACTCTAACCCTCTCTGTTCCCTTCCTTCTAAGTATGTTTTTATCCATTTCAAGACATTTCTACTATTCTAGCCATTGAATGCAGCTTAATAAGTCTCCCATGTGGGACAGTGTCAAATGCGCTCTGGAAATCTAGGAATATGCAATCTGCCCAGCTCTCTCTATCCAGCAAGATTCGCCTTAACTCATCATAAAATTCTAATAAGTTTGTTAATGTTGATCTACCTTCTCTGAAGCCATGTTGTCTCACTGACAAAAAGTTGAAGGATTCCAAGTGGAGAGAAATATGAATCCTTAGTAGTTTCTCCATAACTTTGCAAACTATGCTGATCAAGGAAACAGGTCTATGTTTAGAGCCTTATCCCTCCTTCCCTTTTTGAAGATAGGTATCATGTTCGCTTGTTTCCAGCATCTTGGAATCTCCCCTGACTCTAGCAACTTTTTAAATATGATACTTACTGCCACTGATATTGAGTTTGTGCATTTTTTAAGTATATGAGGGGATATATCATCAGGACCTGTAGCTCAGTGGACAAGTAACTCCATCAGCGCTTTGCCTACCTCTGTGGCTGAAAGGATGATGTTCTCTAATGCTGGCCTATGAGCTTCTATCTCTGCAATCTGAGGGGGTGGGGTATTTTCTATTGTAAATACTGACTGAAACTCCTTGTTCAATTTTTTGCAGATCTCTTTATCCGTTTCAGTGATGCTTCCATCCTTTCTCTTAAGCTTTAAAACATGTTCTTTTGCCTTCACTTTTCCTCTGATAAAGCTGTTGAAAAGCTTGGGATTATCTTTAGCCTTCCTGGTGATGTCCCTTTCATAGTCTCTCTCTGCCTCTCTTCTTTTACTTAGGTAATCATTTCTTGCTCTTTTATAGGTATGCCAGGCATTTATGTTTTTTCTCCTCCTATATCTTTTCCAGCATTTGTCTCTCCACTCCGTAGCTCTTTTGCACTCATTATCGAACCATTTCTCTCTGGCGTGAATTACACCTACTTTGGTGACAGGTATGCAGCAATCTCTATCTTCCCACATATTTCACAAAAGATGTTGTACAATGCTTGTGCAGATTTGTTGTTAAATAAGGTCCTCCAGTCATTAACTGGAAAAAGCTCATTCATTTTGATGTAATTTCGTTTTGGATAATTCCTCTTCGTGTCCTCAGTACCTCTACTCTCAGGCAGAACACCCTCAATGATATACTCCATCAACAACACACAGTGGTCACTCTTTCCAGTTGATGGTTTATACTCAATTTTTTCAATATCCAACATGTAATCTGTGAATTCTAGATCAAGTAGTGATGGCTAATCCCCACTCCTGGCCCTCGTTGGTTTCAGTACATGTTGGTGTCGGAAATTCTCTGGTACTCAATTTAGGAATCTTGCTCCGAATGAGTCCTCACCACTGGATGAGTCAAGATTTATCCAATCTATATATTTATGATTAATACCTCCCATAATCTAAATCCTACATTTTCTCTCCCTTGCAATGTTAACAACTGAGTTTATGACTTCAATAGTACCTATATGACTTTCCTCATAAATTTCTAGCCTATGTTGGTTCCCTGGTGGGTTATATGCAACAGTTATTATAATGCTCTCTGACCCAGTATTTATACGAGCAACAAGAAATTCCTTGAACTCACTTTCTATAGCCAAGTTTACTTCTTCAACCTGAATCTTTTCACCTATAAGTAGTCCCATCCCTCCGCTAGTCCTCTCAGATCTTTCAACCCTTAATATTTTGAAGCCATTAGGAAAAACTGTGACACTGTTTATGTCCTCTCTTAACTTATGTCCTCTTTCTGCTACTATATCTCCCTTACTGTTGTGAATCCTATTTTTTAATTCTACTGTCTTACCAGCTAATCCATCAGCATTTGTGTATAACAATCTTAATGAGGCCCCATCCCCTGATCTTCTGTCATTATCTTCTTTATCTTTCCTTTGTCTGGAAGAACTCTGAAATGAAAATTTTTCTTCTATTGTTCATTTCTTTCCTCATTTTACTTTATAGCCTCTTGCAACAAGTTTTTTTATCCGTTCCATCTCTTCCTGTGTTCTGCATGGTCTAATGAACATTTTTTTGAATTCCTGATGGTCTTTTAGACCTTTTTTCCTCATCAATATTTCTCTACATGTGTCCCCTGTCTCAAAGGTTACTTTCGTTGGTCTCTGCTTTCTCTCCCTAGAATATTTACCTAGTTGTTGAATGCTTACAATATCCTCAGGACCACAAACTGCTCCAAGTTTTCTCATCAGGTCTACAACCCTAGCTTTATTTCTTCAAGTCTCCCCTGCCATAATGGCTCCTGGGGTTCGCTTATGCCTGAGATTACCACTGTCTTCTCTTTATCAAGTGCCTGTTTAATCAGTAGATTTGCCTTTTCCAACACAATATCTTTCATTTTTTGTATTACTGTTTCTTTATAGTCAACTGTTTGTACGTTTTCCAGTGCCACCACCTTCACAGCCACTTTTACTTCCACATTCCCCTTTAGTGCATCAGTAAAGGAAGTTTTCATGGCATCATGTTCCGTTTTCAGCTCCTGAAACTCTTTTCTAAACTGTTCGATGTTTTCCTTATTCTGGACAATCCAAACTGCAATCTCGTCTCTCTCAGAAGAGAGCAGTGAATTAACATTGAATTAATTCAGGTTGTCATTCAGCTGTTTGTTGTTATCTTCTTGTATAGAAATTCTGGTTTCTAGTTCACTCTTTCCCCCTTCCAGCTTCTTTATTCATTTTTCTAGTTCTTTTCTCTCTTTGTCCTTGTGCTTTATTTGCTTCCTCCAAACATCTTATTTCCTCTCAGAGTGTTTCATTCTTTTTCATTGCTCTATCCATATTCTGAATTTTATTATCAAGGTTTATAACCATAATCTCTAATTCCTTGACTCTCTGTATTAATCTACTAACAGTCAATTCTCCTCCTGTTATATCCCCCTAGGATCCTCTACCACCCCTCCCCTGACCATTGGATGGAGGGGTTTGGGACAGAGATGGTCTCATTTTGATGTTTTTCCTTTCACAGAATATAGTGAGAAGAAGAAAAAAAAGAGAGGAAAACCTTCTATTTAAGCTTCACACAGAATTTCCAAATCTTTCCTATGAGTACTATTTAGTTACTCAATTCAACTCTATTCTGGTAACACACATCCTAAATTGAAATTTGACTTTGGTACTTTGAGGGGGAAAAATGCAAAATAAAAGTCCACTTGAAGGAAAATTCGAATTTGTATATGAGGAGACACCCATCTGTTTCTGCTATATATATCCTTCTTAACTAATAAACGGGTCATTTCAGAAGAAAAAAAATATTATACCACTTGCTAACCAAGATATGTTATCACAGGATCAGACTTTAAATCTGACTAAATTTATACAAAATAAAAAAATGAAAGAGAAAGCAAAAAATAAAAAATATGATGACTGTGCTACTTGGCAACTGTTGACAGGTGTTTTTTTTCGTATTTATTTAATTATTCAATTATTTTGTGTACCAAACTAACTATCAAGTTAATATAAATGAGAACGATATTAATTTTAACAATATATGGAACCAATTTACACAAAAAATTAGGTAATATGATGTGATGGCTTCGCCTCTGGCAACTCTAAACTTCCTTCAAGGCAGGACAGGACAGCTCCTTCTCTTTCCCCTCTCAAAAGTATTCTCAGTTTTTTCCTTAAATATTTTGGACAGTTTCGCTAAATACAAATATAATTTTTTTTTACTCGCAGTACTCTGCAAAATCTCTTATTCTGGTAAATTTTGTCGAAGTTTTATATTTTAGTCTGGGTCACTCAAAAACACAAGGAAGAATTCGAGAGATGCTGATTGTGTGTGTTCTAATGCCCGCCTTGGGTGTGTGATTACCTAATTGTGATTACCTAATTGTGTTTACGGGAAAGAGCCCAAAGCTCGTATCTTCCCGTCTCCTGATCGGTTCCATTTTATACTTAGTGATACTTATCATACCTGTCCTTAAAACTATGGATTGAGATAGCGTGTGTGTATGTGTGTCTTTATATATATATATATATATATATATATATATATATATATATATATATATAATATATATATATATATATATATATATATATATATATATATATATATATATATATATATATATATATATATATATATATATATATATATATATATATATATATATATAACCAATAAGCACATTATATATGTGAAAACATGAATCATTTTTTACCCCGAATGGGACTCGAACCTAGGACTTATGATTACTAAGTCAAGGCGCTACCACTACACCACAGAAGGTTAAAAGGAGTCCAACCTTATAGCTTATATCTGCTATACTTAGGAATGAACGCATTCTAACTGAATGCCACTATGTTCATATTACAGATTCCCCAACCTCACTCGTGGCTTCATTTTAGCATTTAATTCAATTCCCAATCTCATTCGGGCCATGAAATAACCAATAAGCACCTTATATATGTGAAAACATGAATCATTTTTTACCCCGACTGGGACTCGAACCTAGGACTTATGATTACTAAATCAAGGCGCTACCACTACACCACAGAAGGTTAAAAGGAATCCAACCTTATAGCTTATATCTGCTATACTTAGGAATGAACGCATTCTAACTGAATGCCACTATGTTCATATTACAGATTCCCCAATCTCACTTGTGGCTTCATTTTAGCATTTAATTCAATTCCCAATCTCATTCGGGCCATGAAATAACTAATAAGCACATTATATATGTGAAAACATGAATCATTTTTTACCCCGACCAGGACTCGAAACTAGGACTTATGATTACTAAGTCAAGGCGCTACCACTACACCACAGAAGGTTAAAAGGAATCCAACCTTATAGCTTATATCTGCTATACTTAGGAATGAACGCATTCTAACTGAATGCCACTATGTTCATATTACAGATTCCCCAACCTCACTCGTGGCTTCATTTTAGCATTTAATTCAATTCCCAATCTCATTCGGGCCATGAAATAACCAATAAGCACATTATATATTAGAAAACATTAATCTGTAATATGAACATAGTGGCATTCAGTTAGAATGCGTTCATTCCTAAGTATAGCAGATATAAGCTATAAGGCTGGATTCCTTTTAACCTTCTGTGGTGTAGTGGTAGCGCCTTGACTTAGTAATCATAAGTCCTAGGTTCGAGTCCCGGTCGGGGTAAAAAATTATTCATGTTTTCACATATATAATGTGCTTATTGGTTATTTCATGGCCCGAATGAGATTGGGAATTGAATTAAATGCTAAAATGAAGCCACGAGTGAGGTTGGGGAATCTGTAATATGAACATAGTGGCATTCAGTTAGAATGCGTTCATTCCTAAGTATAGCAGATATAAGCTATAAGGTTGGATTCCTTTTAACCTTCTGTGGTGTAGTGGTAGCGCCTTGACTTAGTAATCATAAGTCCTAGGTTCGAGTCCCGGTCGGGGTAAAAAAATTATTCATATGTGTACATATATATATATATATATATATATATATATATATATATATATATATATATATATATATATATATAAATATATATATATATATATATATATATATATATATATATATATATATATATATATATATATATATATATAATATATTGTTTGTACATATTAAGCGTAATACAGCAGAATATAGAATAAAATATAATAAGGTAAATGGCAATATAGTTAAATAAGGTAAAAAGAAATCGAGAATGCAACCTAAAATAAAAAAGCAAATAAATGATCCTCGTCATTCGTAGCAAACTGTTTGCATGTTACTACATACACATACATACATACATATAAAAGGTCCCATTCCCCTTGTAAAGGGGTGACCGAGCCAAAAACAGGCATTCACCAAGATCCTCGCATACCTCAACTACTCCTCTTAACTCCTTGGGTATAAATGGTTGCCACATTTCCCCACCTACCACCCTGCTTGAATCATCCACAAGATAAGCAGGCAAGGATATTCTACACTGAACCCGACAGCCGCAGCTGGTTTAACCCCAACACTTTATCACATGGCATCTCCCCTCATACCCGCTCATAACAGTTCATTGACCTAGCAGGTGTGACAAATCCCTTTGGGCCGTGTCACCTATACACAATCATCCTCCATTCATTCCTATTTCTTGCACACTCTCT
>JAXCGZ010011360.1:30000-40000 GCA_037179515.1 Halocaridina rubra
TTCATACTCTGTTGCTCTAGATGAGAGTTGTGACACCGCAGACACTGCACAACTGGCTGTGTATATTAGGGGAGTTGACAATGACTATAATATTACAGAGGAAATGGCTTCACTACAAAGCATGAAGGGGACCACAACAGGACAATCTATTTTTATGAATTGGAAAAAGCATTGGCAAGGTTTGGACTGGACTACACTAATTTAGTTTCCATTACAACAGATGGTGCGCCTGCGATGTCTGGTCTGAGAAATGGGGTTGTTGGATTACTGAAGACTAGAATGGGGTCTCAAAATATTGACTTCGGTTCACTTATTGTCCTGCATTGTATCATACACCAGGAAGCTTTATGTGCGAAGACAATTAACTTTCAGCATGTGACTAATATTCTCTTGAAAGCTGTCAATTTCATTAGGTCAAGAGGTCTAAATCACCGCGAGTTTCAGCAGTTAATGACAGACATTGATGCATGAGTGCAGTGATGTGAAGTATTTTTGTGAGGTAATGTGGCTAAGCAAAGCTGGATTGTTGAAGAGAGCATATGACCTTTTGGAAGAAATTGCGCTGTTCTTAGATATGAAAGGTAATGCTATCCCTGAATTGAGAGATATGGAATGGAGATGTGATTTAGCATTTTTAGTAGATATAACTGATCATCTTAGTGCACTGAATGTTAGACTTCAAGGAAAAGATTAACTAATAAATGAGATGTTCTCACTGAGCAAAGGCTTCCAGATAAAATTGCGTCTGTGGGAGTCACAAATCAGAAACCAAAACCCAGCCCACTTTCCTACACTGAAAAACCCTGACACTAGCAACCCTCAGTATCAGAAGTATGGTGACAAATTGGCAGTCTTACGAGAGGAATTTTCAGAAAGACTTGGTGACCTCAAGAAACATTCACAAGCCATTGAAATCTTTGCTTCTCCTTTTTCTGTGGATGTGACAGCAATTCCCGAGGACATAAAGATGGAAATAATTGAACTACAGTGCAATGATGAACTAAGAAAGAAGTTTGATGATAGTTCAGTATACCAGTTTTATAAGAAGCATGTATCAGTAACAGTGTATCCAAAACTCTCTGCTCACGCAAGGAAAATGATGGCAGTGTTTGGTAGCACATATGTATGTGAGCAGCTTTTTTTAAAAATGAATCTAGTTAAAAACAAGCATCTCACTAGGGTAGCCTTTCATTTGCTCATTAATGATTAGGAAAATGTCTGTGTTTGATAATTCTTATGTTAATGATCCCAGTTAACCAGTAATAAGTAATTATTTATGTTTGTACATTATAATAATAAGGTACGGTAGCCTTTCATTTGCTCATTTATAGTAAGGAAAATACTTTTGTTTCAGACAATTCTTATTTTTGTGATCCCAATTTAAATAAAATCAGTAACAAACTAATTATCTATCTTTATTAGTATAATTTCACATAATATGTCTTCGATCGTAGTAAATCGCATGAAATAGTAAGGTTATGTGGCCCTCCATACCAACAGAGTCGTGACTAGTGGCCCTTTGGGAAAAAAGGTTGCACACCCCTGATTTAGGACTTCCTGAAGTTCTCTACCATTGTTCTCATCTCTTACTTTCTTCACAGTCTTTGCATCATATGCATTCATATTCAGGAATGAATTTACAGACTCTGGTCGGTCATTTACATATACATGGAACAAAAGTAGCGCTAAAACTTAACCTTGAGGAGCCCCACAACTAACCCTTCTCCATTCAGACACTGAGTGTCATACTCTAACCCTCTGTTCCCTTCCTTCTAGGTAAGTTTTTATTCTTTCCAAGACATGTCACCTATTCTCGTCATTACATACAGCTTCTTAAAATCTCTCCCGTGTGACACCGTATCAAATACCTTCTGGAAGTCTAGGATTATGCAGTCCATCTAGCCCTCTCCTTCCGGCAAAATCAAGCTTACCTCATCATAAGATTCTAATAAGTGTGTTACTGTTAACCTATATTCTCTGAAACCATGTTGTCTCTCTGGCAAGAAGTTGAAGGATTCCAAGTGAAGAGAGATGTGTTTTCTTAGTAGTTTTTCCATAACTCTACAAACTAAGTTGGTCAAGGTAGCAGGCCTATTGATTAGAGCTATATTCCTTCTTCTCATTTTGAAGATAGGTACCACATTCACTTGTTCCCAACATCTTGGAATCTCCCTAGATTCCAGCTACTTTTCAAAGATGATGCATTATGCCACCGATATTGAATTGGTGTATATCTTAAGTACATAAGGGTATATATATCATGAGTACCTGTAGTTTTATGGGCATGTAACTCCATCAACGCTTTGCATACCTCAGTGGTTGAAAAGATGATATTCTCTAATACTGCTGATAAACTCCCATTTCAGCATTTTGAGGGGGTGGGTTATTGTTTACTGCAAATGCTGACTGAAACTTCTTTTTCAGTTCTTCACAGATCTCTTAATCTGCCTCATTACTGCATCCATGTGCTCTCTTTATATTTAAAACTTGTTGTTTGATCTTCAGTTTTTCTCTTATAAAACTGTGGAAAAGCTTGGGAATTTCTTTAAGCTTCCTGGTGATATCCCTTTCATAATCTCTCTCTCTCTCTCTCTTTCTCTGTCTCTCTTATAAGTCTGCCAGACATTTATGTGTTTGGTCCACCTATACCTTTTCCAGTTTTTGTTTCTCCACTCTTTAGCTCCCTTACACTCATTATTGAACTGTTTCTCTCTCCTGAATAACTCATATATTGGTGGATGGTATACAACAATTTACTATCATCCTATATTTATTACAAAAGATGTACATTTCTTGTACAGATTTGTTATTAAAAAAGGTCCTCCAATCAATAACTGCAAATGCACATGAATTTGCTGTAATCTCCTTTAGGATATTTTCTCCTTATGTCTTTCTCAGTGCCTCTACTTTCAGGCAGAGCAGTAAATTATATATTACATCAACAACACACAGAGATCACTCTTTCCTCTGGTGACTCATGCTCATATTTTTCAATATCCAGCACATTATCTGTGAATACTAGATCAAGCAGCAATGGATCATCCCCACCCCTGGACCTCATTGGTTAAAGTAAATGATTGTGTAGGAAATTCCCTTGTATGCAGTCTAGGAATCCTTTCCTGAATGAGTCTTCCTCACTGGGCGAGTCAAGTTTATCCAATCTGTTCCTCTATGATTAAAATCTCCCATAATCAAAATCCTACATTTTCTCTCTCGTGCAGTGTTTTCAACTGAGTTAATGACTTTGAGAGTACCTATATGACTTTCCTCATAAACTTCTAGCCTATGTTGGTTTCTTGGTGGGTTATATGCATCATTTATAATAATGCTCTCCGATCCAGTACTTATGAGAGCAACAAGAAATACTTTTAACTCACTTTCAATAGCCAAATTTATTTCTTAAACCTAATATTTTTCACTTATGAGCAGTGCTATCCCTCCACCATTCCTCTCAGATATCTTAACTCCTAATATTCTGAAGTCCTTAGGAAAATCTGTGACACTGTTTATGTCCTCACTTAACTTAGTCTCTGTTATTGCTACTATATTTGCCTTACTATTATGAATCCTGTCCTTTAATTCCACTGCCTTATCAGCTAATCCATCAGCATTTGTGTACATCATTCTTAATAAGGCTTCATCCCCTGATCTTCTAGCATTATCATCTTTAACTCTCCTTTGGCTGGAAGAGCTATTAAACAAAAAATTTTCTATTATTCTTCATTTCTTTCCTCATTTAACATTTTAGCTTCTTGCAACACACTTTTAATCTATCCCATTTCCTTCAGTGTTCTGTATGGTCTAATGAACACTCTTTTGAATTCTTGAAGGTCTTTTAGGTTTTTTTCTCATCAGTATTTCTCTACATATGTCTCCTCTCTCAAAGGCTACTGCCTTATCAGCTAATCCATCAGCATTTGTGTACATCATTCTTAATAAGGCTTCATCCCCTGATCTTCTAGCATTATCATCTTTAACTCTCCTTTGGCTGGAAGAGCTATTAAACAAAAAATTTTCTATTATTCTTCATTTCTTTCCTCATTTAACATTTTAGCTTCTTGCAACACACTTTTAATCTATCCCATTTCCTTCAGTGTTCTGTATGGTCTAATGAACACTCTTTTGAATTCTTGAAGGTCTTTTAGGTTTTTTTCTCATCAGTATTTCTCTACATATGTCTCCTCTCTCAAAGGCTACTTTTACTAGTCTTGCCTTCCCCTCTCTAGAATATTTACCAACTTAGTGAATGTTTACAATATTCTCCAGACCACATACTACTCCAAGTTTCCTTATCAGTTCTAAAAACCTATCTTTATTATGTTCATATCTCCCCTGTCATGTTGACTCCTGGAATTCACTTATGCCTGAGATTACCACTGTCTTCTCTTTATCAAGTGCCTGTTATATCAGTGGAGTAGCCCTTTACATCACAAGATCTTTCCATTACTATTTCATTGTAGTCAACTGTCTTTACATTTTCCAGTGCCACCTCCCTCGCCGCCTCTTTTCCAGCCTCATTTTGCTTTACTGCATCTGCAAAGGATGTTTTCATGGCCTCATGTTCCGTATTCAACTTCTGAAATTCTTTTCTACACTGTTTGATGCTTTCCTTTATTTGGACATTCCAAGCTGCAATCCCGACTCTCTCAGAAGAGAGCAGTGACTAATATATACTTCATTCAGGTTGTCATTCAGCTGTTTGTTTGCTTAGAATTTCTGGTTTCTAGTTCACTCCTTTCATCTTCCAGCTTCTTTATTCATTTTTCTAATTGTTTCTCTCTTGCCCTTGTGCCTTATTAGATTCCTCCAAAGTTCTTATTATCTCTCTAAGAGTTTCATTCTCTTTAATTTCTCTATCCGCCCATTGCGATACTACAGCTGAAGGTTTTTTGAACTTAAATAGGGCTGCCCAGGACTGTTCGATGTTAAGGCTTCCTTAAGTTATGGTTCTTTTTCAGTGCTTACATCAACGCTGAATATTCTTGGATATTTATTGCACATCTCTTATTACTCCTTCACATTTGACAAGTCATTACACTCTCCAGCTCTGTTTTTCGTGCCCAGGTCCGATGAAGGCTGTTTTATTTTATTACTTTTTTGGCCGTACTAGTGTCATAAAAATCATACAAAAACTTCCAGATTTTATCATCCAGGTTTATTACAAGGATCTCAAGGTTCCTGACATTTCTTTCAGGCTCCTAAGAGCTACTCCCCCTTCTACAATACCCGAAGATCCTCTGCCACCCCTACCCTGACCATTGGATGGGAGGTTAAAGAGAGATGGTTTCATTTTGACATTTTTATTATTATTATTATTATTATTATTATTATTATTATTATTATTATTATTATTATTATTATTATTATTATTATTATTATTATTATTATTATTATTATTATTATTATTATCATTATTATTATTATTATTATTATTATTATAATTTTCATTATTATTATTATTATTATTATTATTATTATTATTATTATTATTATTATTATTATTATTATTATTATTATTATTATTATTATTATCATTATTATTATTATTATTATTATTATTATTATTATTATTATTATTATTATTATTATTATTATTATTAAGCAGTAATAGCAATGAATAAAAAAAATTAATAAAAAATAGCAACTACAACAACAACATAACAACTTAAGAACGTTGTTCTAAGAGTAGATAAGAAACAAGAAAAATTACTTTTACAATTACCATAAGTCTACATTCACTTGCCTTATAACTCTCAAAGGCATCCAACAATTATATCGAATTTTCCATTCATTTTATATATATTGTGTGTCTGTGCCTGTGCTTGGAAATATATCGGGAGATGGAATATATTGGGAAATGGCAAATATTCTTCTTCTCATGCAGGTTGAATATCACACGTTTGTGTTTGTTTGTTCGTTTGCGTTGTTTATTTTCCTAATTGTGCTCAATGGAAAGAGCAGCATTTTTTTCTCCTTTCTTAACCACAAGCACTGATCATACTATCATAATACTATGAATAGATTTAGCAATTATAATGTCCTCGCCAAGCGAATTTAAACTATCAACTATCCTTACATTAAAACCAGTATCAAAGTATCGCCCCTTATCACCTCTGCCAAACCATGGAGGGACTAAAACACTAACCTGGATATCTACGACTTTCTTCTGGATTCAGTGTTAATAAGTCTAACTCATTTACCTTTTCTTGGCGATTGATAATTCGTATACGTGGGAGAAGAAGTACAAATTTCGATACATAGAGTACATTTTTTTATGAGTGTAACACCAGGACAGGCAAGAAAGTTACTCTAATCAAGCTCGGGCACGAAGAATACATGAAAACGAAGAAAAAGTAGAGGGATTAGAACAAGTCAGAAATAAGGGTATGATACACAATAGGAAAAGGATAAAATGAAAGAATAGTCGAAGTACTGATGGGCTAGAGATATGGCAGGATTAGGGCCTGAGATGATGATAGAGCTACCTTTTGAAGGAAGATAGGTTATGATAATTAGGAAAGACAGACGGAGAAAGAGAGTTCTAGAGTTTGGAGGTGGATAGGAAGAAGCAGTCGGTATAGCGACGAATCCATATGCTACAAATCTCCACACAGGACCTGCATGATAAGGCCACTTGAAGAGTGATACGCGGTCATGGCAGTGTGGGAGGAATGCAACTCGCCAACTCATCAGAGCAACGACGGAAGTAGTAGCAGTAGTAAAGAAATAGAGATGATACCTTATGGCAATGGGAAAGAGAATCCAGATTAAATGTAAGAGAAGGGACATTGTTGAGTCTGATCGCTTTAGATTCAACCCAATCAAGGAGATAAGTATAAGAAGAAACACCCTAGACGTGCAAGCAGTATTTTAAGCAGGGACAGATAAGACCTTTATAGTTTTAAGGAACTGAAAAGAAAAAAAGTAATGATGAATATGAAACATATCCCCAAATGCTTTGATGCATATTTAGAAATTTGGATTATGTGATTCCTCCAAGGCAAGTTAGACACTATCTGATTTCTGAAATGTTAATAGATTTAAGAGGGTAAATTTCGTTACTTTCCTAAACAATAGGACTATCAGAAGGGGAAGGAGATAAAGAGAAACCCAGAAATTGTATCTTGGTGGCATTAAATTTAATTGAATTTTGGGTTCCCCACTCAGATACCGTCTTCAAATCGGAGTTAAGAGTAAAAAAGAATAGTGATACGAGACTGATTATGAGTAGCAAATGAAGCTTGTGAGGAAAAGGCAGAAAACATGAAGGGTAAGGAGAAGAGAGGACGATGAGGATTGAAGATTGTATATGAAGAAAAGGAAGAGATTAGGTGAAATAACAGAGCACTGTGGAACAATAATGGGAACAGGGAATGAGGCAGATGTTGCGCCATCAATAATCACAGCTATAAAGTGGTCAGAAAGAAAACTGGAAACCAGAGAACAGAGAGAAGGGGAAAATCCATAAGCAGGGAGTTTAGCCAACAGAGCCTTGTGCCACACTCTGTCAAAATCCTTACAGGTATCAAGGGTGACAAAAAAAGGATTCTCCATAGTTCCTCGGAGAAGATGACCATACATGAGCAAAAAGAGCAAGAGGTAACCAGTGGACCTTGCCTTGCAGAACCCTTACTGGTGATTGGAAATAAGCTAGTTAGATTCAAGACGTTTCAAGAAGTGAGAACTGAACAAAGTTTCAAATACTTTAGGTCGTTAGTTGGAAGGATTAGAGCAGTCACCTTTCTCAGGAGCAGGTTGAACTAAAGCATGCTTCTAAGATGAAGGAAGGATACTGGATGAGAAAATGAGACAAAAAAAAAAACAGCAAAGCACGGGAGCCAGTTCATCTGCAAATTCCTTAAGGAATCTTGCAGGGATACCATTAGGTCCAGATGGACTTTTTTTTTTTTTAACCTTATGGACTTTTCGAGAAGAAAGAATAAGGGAGGGAATAGGGTTAGAGAGGGGTAAAGTACGAAGAACAGGTGCACTAGAGTCGTTTATGGAACAGATGGCAGAAAAATAATAGCTAAGGAGAGTGGCTTTGTCAGTGGGAAAGAAAATTATAGAACCATCAGAACGAATGAGAGGGGGAAAGCTTAAGTTTCAGAAGTTTCTGGAGAGGCTCTTTGCTAAGGACTAGAAACATTTATCAATCGGAGAGTTGCTAAGGGCATCAACTTTCCTTCTTGTAAAGGAAGCTTTAGACCTTCAAACCTGAGCAGTGCAGTTATTCCTAGCAATAATTAAAGCAAAGTGAGTTAAAGCAGAAGGAGAGGCTTGGTATGACTGGTATGCCTGATCCCTGGCCTGAAAAGCCATGCAGCAGACATGGACAAGCCAAGATTAGGGGGAGAAAAAGTGTTTATAAAGGAGGGGATGAGCACCTCCATTCCAGGGGTTATGATCTCGGCAACTTTTAGGGCTACTTGATCAGGGTTACGAGTTCAAGAGTAGTAGTTATCCCATTGGAATTCAAAGAGAAAGTGATGCAAATCATCACTTTGGGTATGCTCAAAGCGCCAATGGAGGCACTGAGTAGAAGCTGAAAGAGGGAAAGTGAAAATGGAAGACAATGAGATCATGAGTGGTTAGATATACAAGAGGGGAAAGTACAGAATATTAGTAGTTTAAAGGATTAGAAGTAAGAATACGTTAAGAATGTAAGCTGCACATTCGTGGGGATGGTGAACATGAGTAAGATGTTTGATAATCCACTTCAGATCATGAGTACTAGAGAAAGAAGGGCCTCAATTCCTCCCACATCAGTGTGAGAAGAATTAAGCCACTCACTGTGGTGTACATTGAAGTCTCCAATGTAGAGAACTTCAGCATGTGAGTGAGAAGATATCAAGAACTCATGGCAAGAGGACAGATAGTCAAAGGAAGACACAAAGTCAGTGGAGTCTGGAGAACAGTAGCAGAAGCAATGGAATATAATGGTAGTGGAGAGATAGATTTTCAACCAGTAAACATCAAAGTCAGAAGACTCAAGATCCATGAGCCTTGCAGTAGGAGTGATCGTGTTGCAGTAGGCACAGATCCCATCTTTGAAACGAAATCGAGAATACAGATTATAGTGAGAGATTTGAAATGCGTCAGGGTATAAATGGATAGAGAGCCGGGTTTCAGAGAGAAGGGGGAGGTTAAGGAGGGATGTACCCAAGTGCTGTTCCAAAGACGAAAGATTGGAGCTCAGACCACGAATGTTAGAAGAGTGAAGAGTGAAACAAGCAAATCTATCAGGAGGTGCAAGTTTAAGGGCAGAACCATTAGTTCCTCCAAGCATGTCTATCCCCACGCCAATATTGGAGTCAACAGCTCCCCAGGGATTCTTAGCACTCCTCTATGCCTGGTTCTGGGAGTCATAAGTTGTGGACCCTCCATAATTATAGTAAAAATGAGAAAAATGATAACAAAAAGAAACAGAGATGGAGTGTTGTGACTTGTCAAATGTAATGAGATAGTAAGATATGTGTAACAAATACGCCAGAATATTCATTGAAGATATAGACATAAGAAAAGAACAGTTCCTGAAGTAAAGCTTAACTTGGGGCTGTCTTGGTCATACCTAGTTAAGTCCGTAATACCTTCAGTCATAGTCTTTCAACGGGGGGTTGTAGCCATGGCGAAGCTACTAAACATGCATTGTTCTTCATTGGAAACTCCAGGGATACGACTTTTATACATGGATATGGGTCTTAATGTGGCATTGTGTATACGGCATCCAATCAAAGGAAGGCTATGCATATTTCTTTTATTCTAATTATAATATACACACTCATGGGAAGAGCTAAGCGTACGACATCCAGTGTATATGTGTATACCTAATCATGGGAATATCAATTATACGTCATTTATAAATATACTTAACGTATCCGCTCTATAGGAAGCTAGATACGAGCCTATGACATTTTTACTCGTGCATATGCCATAGCACTCATGGAGAGGTCAGATAGTTGCTGCATTTTAAGTCATGGGCAACTCTAATACTATTAAT
>JAXCGZ010011360.1:47500-60000 GCA_037179515.1 Halocaridina rubra
AGAGAGCATTATAATAACTGTTGTATACAACCCACCAAGGAACCAAAATAGGCTTGAAGTTTATGAGGAAAGTCATATAGGTACTATTGAAGTCATAAACTCAGTTGTTAACATGGCACGGGAAATAAAATGTAGGATTTTGATTATGGGAGACTTTAATCATAAAGAGATAGATTGGATAAATCTTGACCCACACAGTGGTGAGGACTCATTCGGGGCAAGATTCCTAGATTGCATACAAGGGAATTTCCTACACCAACATATAATGGAACCAACAAGGGCCAGGGGTGGGGATGAGCCCTCACTACTTGATCTAGTGTTCACAGATAATGTGTTGGATATTGAAAAAATTGAGTATGAACCACCAATTGGAAAGAGTGACCACTGTGTGTTGTTGATGGAGTATATCACTGAAGATATTCTTCCTGAGAGTAGAGGCACTGAGGACATGAGGAGGAACTATCCGAAAGGAGATTACATCAAAATGAATGAGCTTTTTGCAGTTATTGACTGGAGAACCTTATTTTACAACAAATCTGTACAAGAAATGTATGACATCTTTTGTGAGAAATATGGGAAGATAGTAGATTGCTGCATACCTGTCACCAAAGTAGGTATAATTCATGCCAGAGAGAAATGGTTCGATAATGGGTGTAAAAGAACTAAGGAGTGGAGAGACAAATGCTGGAAAAGGTATAGGAGGAGAAAAAACATAAATGCCTGGCAAACCTACAAAAGAGCAAGAAATGACTACCTAAGTAAAAGGAGAGAGGCAGAGAGAGACTATGAGAGGGACATCACCAGGAAGGCTAAAGAAAATCCCAAGCTTTTCCACAGCTTTATCAGAGGAAAACTGAAGGTAAAATAACAGGTTTTAAGGCTATAGAGAGCGGATGGAAGCATCACTGAGACGGATGAAGAGATCTGCAAAGAATTGAACAAGGAGTTTCAGTCAGTATTTACAGTAGAAAATACCCCACCCCCTCAGATTGCAGTGATAGAAGCTCAAGGGCCGGTATTAGAGAACATCAACCTTACAGCCACAGAGGTATGCAAAGCGCTGATGGATTTAGATGTTCATAAAGCTACAGGTCCCGATGACATATCCCCTCATGTGCTTAGAAAATGCGCAAACACAATATCAGTGGCACTAAGTATCATATTTAAGGAGTCACTGGAGTCGGGGGAGATTCCAAGATGCTGGAAACAAGCAAATGTGATACCTATCTTCAAAAAGGGAAGGAGGGATACGGCTCTGAACTATAGACCAGTTTCCTTGACCAGCATAGTTTGCAAAGTTATGGAGAAACTACTAAGGAAACATATCTCTCTTCACTTGGAATCCTTCAACTTTTTGTCGGAGAGGCAACATGGCTTCAGAGAAGGTAGATCAACAGGAACAAACTTATTAGAATTTTATGATGAAGTAAACCAAATCTTACAGGAAAGAGAGGGCTGGGCATATTGCATATTCCTAGACTTCCAGAAAGCGTTTGACACTGTTCCACATGGGAGACTTATTAGGAAGCTGCAATCAATGGCTAGAATAGGTGGAAATGTTTTGGAATGGATAAAAACTTACTTAGAAGGAAGGGAACAGAGGGTTAGAGTAAGACACTCAGTGTCTGAATGGAGAAGAGTTAGTAGTGGAGTTCCACAGGGTTCAGTTTTAGGGCCACTTTTGTTCCTTGTATATGTAAATGACCTACCAGAGTCTGTAAATTCATTCATGAATATGTTTGCAGATGATGCAAAGATTTTGAAGAAAGTAAAAAACGAGAACAATGGTAGAGAACTTAAGGAAGATCTAAATAATCTGCATGAGTGGTCAGAAAAGTGGCTAATGAAATTCAATACTTCAAAATGTAAGGTAATGAGAATGGGTACAAGTGCAAGAAGGCCCAAGCTTGACTACTCGGTGGCTGGAGTACAACTTCAAGAGACAGAAAATGAGAGAGATCTTGGAGTAAACATACTGGCAGATTTGTCTCCAGAAATACATATAAATGGCATAGTAAGGGCAGCATATGCATTCTTATCAAATGTAAGGGTAGCCTTCAGGCACATGGACAAGGAAATGTTCAGAAATATTTATGTAACCTATGTGAGGCCAAAACTCGAATATGCAGCCCCCTTTTGGAATCCACTCTTGAAAAAGCACATAGCTAAGCTTGAAAAAGTTCAAAGACATGCCACGAAACTGGTGCCAGAAATACGCAATCTCAGTTATGATGAGAGGCTGATGGAATTAGACTTACCATCACTCGAAGCTAGAAGAGTGAGGGGGGGATATGGTGACAGTCTTTAAATTCCTTCATGGTTATGATAGAGTGGATAGGGATCGATATTTTGATATGGCTGGCTCTAGAACTAGAGGTCATAGCTTGAAGCTTCGTAAGAAAACTTCTTCGCAGGATGTAAGGAAATACTTTTTCAGTGTAAGAGTAGTTGATAATTGGAATTGGCTAAGCGAGGAGGTAGTAAATGCTATCTCAATCCATAGTTTTAAGGACAGGTATGATAAGTATCACTAAGTATAAAATGGAACCGATCAGGAGACGGGAAGATACGAGTTTTGGGCTCTTTCCCGTAAACACAATTAGGTAATCACAATTAGGTAATCACACAGACACACACACACCAGTTTCCTTGACCAGCATAGTTTGCAAAGTTATGGAGAAACTGTTAAGGACGCATATCTCTCTTTACTTGGAATCCTTAAATTTTTTGTCAGTGAGGCAACATGGCTTCAGAGAAGGTCGATCAACAGTAACAAACTAATTAGCATGTTAAGATGAGGTAAGCCGAATCTTACAGGAAAGAGAGGGCTGGGCAGATTGCTTTTTCGTAGACTTCCAGAAAGCGTTTGACAGTGTTCCACATTGGAGACTTATTAGGAAGCTGCAAGCAATGGCTAGAATAGGTGGAAATGTCTTGGAATGGATAAAAACTTACTTAGAAGGGAGGGAACAAAGGGTTAGAGTAAGACACTCAGTGTTTGAATGGAGAAGATTTAGTAGTGGAGTTCCACAGGGTTCAGTTTTTGGGCCACTTTTGTTCCTTGCATATGTAAATAACCTACCAGAGTCTGTAAATCATTCATGAATATATTTGCAGATGATGCAAAGATTGTGAAGAAAGTAGGAAACGAGAACAATGGTAGAGAACTTAAGGAAGATCTAAATAGTCTGCATGAGTGGTCAGAAAAGTGGCTAATGAAATTCAATACTTCAAGATGTAAGGTAATGAGAATGGGTACAAGTGCAAGAAGGCCCAAGCTTGACTACTCGGTGGCTGGAGTACAACTTCAAGAGACAGAAAATGAGAGAGATCTAGGAGTAAACATACTGGCAGATATGTCTCCAGGAATACATATAACTGGCATAGTAAGGGCAGCATATGCCTTCTTATCAAGTGTAAGGATAGCCTTCAGGCACATGGACAAGGAAATGTTCAGAAATATTTATGTAACTTATGTGAGGCCAAAACTTAAATATGCAGCCCCCTTTTGGAATCCGCACTTGAAAAAAGCACATACCTAATCTTGAAAAAGTTCAAAGACATGTCACGAAACTGGTGCCAGAAATACGCAATCTCAGTTGTGAGTGGCTGAGGAAATTAGACTTACCATCACTCGAAGCTAGAAGATTGAGGGGGAGGGGGATATGGTGACAGTCTTTAAATTCCTTCATGGTTATGATAGAGTGGATAGGGATCGATATTTTGATATGGCTGGCTCTAGAACTAGAGGTCATTGTTTGAAACTTCGTAAGAAAACTTCTTTGCAGGATGTAAGGAAATACTTTATCAGTGTAAGAGTAGTTGATAATTGGAATTCGCTAAGCGAGGAGGTAGTTAATGCTATCTCAATCCATAGTTATAAGGACAGGTATGATAAGTATCACTAAGTACAAAATGGAACCGATCAGGAGACGGGAAGATACGAGCTTTGGGCTCTTTCCCGTAAACACAAATAGGCAATCACAATTAGGTAAGCATAACACACACACACACACTTCTTTGCAGGATGTAAGGAAGTGCTTTTTTAGAGTAAGAGTAGTTGATAATTGGAATTCACTAAGCGAGGAGGTAGTTAAAGCTAAATCAGTCTATAGTGCAAAGGACAAGTATATGTATCACTAAGTACAAAATGGAACCGATCAGGAGACGAGAAGTTACGAGCTTGAGGCTCTTTCCCGTAAGTACAATTAGGTACTTACAATTTGGAAATTACACACCCACACGTGCAAATATATATATATATATATATATATATATATATATATATATATATATATATATATATATATATATATATATATATATATATATATATATATATATATATATATATATATATGCAAATAAGCTAAGCTTGACAGTTTGATTTAGATACTTGTATTTTTCTTCTTCTCATCTTCAGTTGCAGATGCTTGTACATCTGTAGAGAATATATATATATATATATATATATATATATATATATATATATATATATATATATATATATATATATATATATATATATATATATATATATATATATATATATATATATATATATATATATATATATATATATTATTTATGTTTCCTACGTATTATATACGTTTTCTCTGTAATGAAATGTATATTTGTTTTTTTTCTTTTATGTTTTGACGAGTAAGCCCGCCATTTTATTCTTCAATAAGATGTCGTGGAGCATGGTCGATAGATAAAAGAAGATGCAATAATGTTTAGTACCAAGGAATATTAATAATTTCATCTTGAAATATAGAAAAGCCCCAAATAGGGTGAGTAAATAATTTTTTTATGAGTAAGATATTGTGCCTAAACAGTGATGAATATTAGGTGTTATATATAAATAAATTATCTTTTGCCATTTTTGTTTATAAACTATACAAATAAAATTTTTCTGCTGCCAAAATATTAATAGTTTTATTATTTTGTTTGCACGGTTTTAAATTGTGTTCTGGTGTATATTAATGAATTTGTAAAGGGTCCAAAGTTGTCTCTCAATCCACCCTCTACAAAATGTTTTACCCCCGGAGTGACCTTCCAAGAAAACCAGAGCCAGCTTCTCAAGATTTTTGGGAAAGAAGAGACTTATAGCCATGCCGGATTCTGGAGACGAATATTCAGGGATGGCCCACTCCATAACAATAAAACCTCCTTCCTTCTTGGAGACTTCAGGTCCAGGATGGTTCTCCATCATTGAAGCACAATTTCACTTAAATAAATTACCGTGGATGTTACCAAATTCTACAGCGTAATTGCAGCATTGTCAGCCGAAGTGGTCTCAAGATTACCCAATAATGTGATTGACCCAGTAAGGTCTGACTACAAAACACTTAAGGAAACGGTTATCAGAATGTTTGAAGAAACTAAACCTGAATTATTAGATAGGTTAATGAAGACAACTACTATATCAGGTAGGTCCTCTGTTTATTTGCAAGAGATGATTACTACAGCCTCTAGAATAGAAGTTAGTGACGATATAATTAGTCACAACTTTTCACAAGCTTTGCCGTCAACTATTTCACCCGTGATAGCCTCTCAAAAAGAATTAAATTTGTCACAGTTAGGCAAATTGGCTGATGAGTTGTTGCCATGTTTTAGTAAATCTTCTGAAATAGCTGTTCAGCAACCAAATTCTGTACATCGAAGTGTTCCAAATAAGGGTAAAACAGATAACAATTTCATTCCTATCGGTGTACGCCCATTTTGTAGGGACCAGCGACCAAAAATGTGTAGGGCACATATTTATTTCTCTGATCATGCCAAAACTTGTAAACCATGGTGTAAATGGCAGGAAAAAGCAAATTTAGAAATGCTACCTTACTCCAGCCGTCAACCCCTTCTGCGGAGAACTAGAGGGGCAGGTTGCCAATTTTGCTCCAGCAAACCTGCCACTTTTAGAAACTACTGCTCAAGTTAAAGCTACAAAGTTTAACTTTATAATTGATACTGCTGCTTGCGTGTCAATAACTCCCTTTGAATATGTAAATGGAATTGTAATAGAACCCTCACCTATGTTAATATCTGCTTGCACTGGGAAAGATATAAATGTCATGGTCAAGCACGACTAGAAATTCAAATTCCTAGCTGGACTTTTATTATCGCTGATACGGTTCATCCTTTGCTCAGTTTTGATTTTTTTTTTTAATTTTGAACTTTCCATTAATTGTAAAATCAGACTAATTATTGACAGTACTACAGAAAGAAAGTCAATGTCCCCTTGTCTCGATCATCTGTTAATGTAGGTGTTAATGAAGTCCAGACTCCCTCAAGTATTGAAATATTATTGCTGAATATATTACCTCTCCCTTGATAATAAAGATGTAGTGTATTGTTGGGTGTGTCGTGGAACAGAAACAGGTAGTAACCCTCCTGTCTTTGCAAAGACATGTCAGCTAAGTGAAGAAAAATTTAAGGCTGCTCAAGAAGGATTCCGTGCACTCCAAAGCTTGGGCATCATTGTCCCATCTGAAAGTGAGTGGAGGTCTCCTTTACACCTAATCCCTAAGAGTAATGGTGAATACTTCCCTTGAGGTGATTATAGAGCACTGTCTTATCTGAAAGTGAGTGGAGTTCTCCTTTACACCTTATCCCTAAGAGTAATGGTGAATACCGCCCTTGGGGTAATTATAGAGCACTAAACTCCATTACGAAAACAGACCGATACCCTATTCCCAATATTAATTCTTTTTCACCTAGCCTTGCAAATAAAATTTGTCTCTCCAAAATTGAATTAACTACTACCTATCATCAGATTAGAGTACACCCGGACGATGTCCCGAAATCAGCTATAACTACCCCTTTTGGGTTATTCGATTTTCATTATATGACATTTGGCCTCCGTAACACGGCCGCACCTTTTCAAAGAGTAATGGACAAGATTAACTCGAACGTAACGTGTGTATTTATATACTTGGATGATATATTGGTATTTTCAGATAATGATGAAGCCCACATAAGGGATCTTGAATTAGTATTTGATATCCTTAATAACTACAATCTTAAAGTTTCTTTAAATAAATGTGTATTTTGCATTAAAGAACTTGACTTTTCAGGATTCAGTGTTAGTACTGATGGTCTTCGCCCTATATCAAATAGAATTTATTAATTGTCAGAATTTCCTTACCCAATGGTTCAAGGAGTTTGCACCGATTTTTGGGCATGATAGTTTTTTACAGGAAATTAGTTCCTAAATTTACCTCAATTGTCTTACCTTTAACAGAATATATAAGACTGAACCCAAATCACAAATCATTAGAATTAACTGAAACGGAAAAGCAATCTTTTGATGGAATTAAGGGAGTTCTATCTAACTCAAAGCTCTCACACACATAAAAAAAAGGCTATACCCATTTTCGGTTAGTAACTGATAGTAGTCAATATGCTGTAGGAGCTGCACTCCATCAAATGGTTAATGGGAAACCTATACCTGAGGTATTTTTCTCAAAGAAACTTTCACAACCACAAGGAAAATATTCCACATTTGATAGGGAGTTTCTCGCCGCTTATTTAGCAGTATTACATTTCCGTCCTTAAATTGAAGGCATTTTGTATTATTGTTAACAGACCATAAGCCACTTTGCAGTGTTTTTAAAAGTATTGATCCAACTAAGTCTGATAGACATCATAAGCATTTATCTATCTTAACAGAATATCTTGCCGATGTTAGTTATATAAGAGGTTCACATAACAATTTGGCCGACTGCCTTTCGCGACCTGCTAATGCAGTTATATTGTATGTTTGTGATTTACCTGATATTGCGGAAGTTCAGTTTCTAGATGAAGAGACCCAGGTATACTCTGATAGGCTAAGACCTTTGCAATTACTAAATGGAGAAAAGAAGGTGTTGTGTGATACATCTACACCATTCCCTAGACCTTTATTACCAGCATCCTTACGTATGTCAATTTTTAACAACCTACATATCTTATCTAACCACAGTATAATGTCAACCCTGAAATTGGTAAAATCTAGGTAATTTTGGCCTGACATGGACCGATCCATCAGAAAATGGGGTACAGAGTGCCTGTCTTGTCAACAGTCCAAGATTCACCGTCATACTAAGAGTGCTATGAGTAACTTTGACTTACCCTCATCACGTTTTCAAACAGTACATCTAGATATCAGAGGTCCCCTTACCACAGTTCAGAATCCTTCAGACCCATGGCGTGCATTGAACTAGCCACTCGTTGGATAGAAGTACAACCATTGGCAGATATCACTGAGCAGTCTGTAGTGCAAGCTTTCATAAATGCATGGATATCACGATTTGGAGTTCCTTTCCATGTTATTACTGATCGCGGTTCTAAGTTTGAGAGTGAAATATTCCAAGAACTCTCATCAGTTGTAGGATTCCATAGGTTAAGAACAACTGCTTATCATCCCCAATCTAATGGAATGATAGAGCGTACTCACAAAACTATTAAATCCGCTCTTATGGCTAGAAAAGAAAACTGGTTACAATCCCTACCTATTATACATCTTGGCATTCGTAATACTCCTAATGAAAATGGATTTTCCCCATTTTGTGCTGTCACTGGTATCTCACTTTTATTACCAAAACTGTTGGTAGACACAAGTAGCACTAATACTAGTGATCTAACAAACTCATCTGTTAAGTATTTAGTCAAAGAAATGTCCAAATTAGATATAAGTGACTTAGCTAGTGGTAGGTGCCATAGTTTTCCAAAGACTTTTATTCCTAAACATTTAGACACCTATGATAAAGTTGGTTACGAGTTGACAGAGCTAGGAAATCTTTGGAAACCCCATACTCAGGACCATATAAGGTTATTAAACGCATGCCAACCATTTTCTTATACAACTTTCTGATGATGTACATAGTTGTGTTTCTATTGATCGCTTGAAGCCAGTAATCCAGCCTAATGCAATGCCTGAACCAAGTACTGTTGAACCATTATAACATAGTCAAACACAGAGTGATTTTGATGATGATATTAACAGATACAGTGATAAACAAGACTATGTCAATCCTGATTCTCAGAACATAGTTCCTCCTAAAGTTGCAATATCATCCTCAGGTAGAAAAGAAACAAGATATGAGAGTAGTAACGATTATTTTTATTATTAGCTCCGCTTTTTGGGAGAGAACTATTGTAGATAATATATATTTCATTTATGTTTTCTTTTATGTTTTGATGACTAAGCCCTCCATTTTATTCTTCAATAAGATGTCGTGCAGCGTGGTCGATAGATAAAAGAAGATAAAATAATGCTTAGGACAAAGGAATATTAATAATAATATCATCTTGAAAATTAGAATCCCCCCAGATAGGGTGAGTAAATGAATATTTTATGAGTAAGATATTGTGTATGAATAGTGATAAATATTAGGTGTTAAATGTAAATAAATGACCTTTTTCCCTTTTTTTTTCTTGTATTGTCAAGTTATATTTTCGTTTTTATAAACTATACAAATACAATTTCTCTGCTGCCAAAATGTGAATCGTTTTATTATTTTGTTTGCAGGGTTTTTGAATTGTGTTCTGGTTTATATTAACAAATTTGTAAAGGGTCCAAAACTGTCTCTCAATCCACCCTCTACACATCATATCACTTGAGAGATTAATGATGCAGATATGGGAGTTAGCATCTTATCTATAAATATCCATTAATAGTAATGACTTTCAGGAGTCTCTCGGGCAAATTACAATCCTGTGAACAATAACCGAACTATTTTATCGTTTTATTTTTCTATTTCCAGTCTATCCAATATATCTCTCTATTTAATTAACTTTGGTAAGAAAATAGAAGTTATTCTAAGGAAAAAGGCTTAATTAAATATAAAGAGAGGGAAGAGGAAAAAAATACACAGTATTAATGCTGTCTTGTTCCCTGAAATTCCACAGTTTTAAAATGGATTCTTAATATAACAAATAATTTATTATATTTTTTCATGAAACTCTACTTGTCGACACACGATGCACATTCGGAAACTATTTTTTACTTCTTATATATATATATATATATATATATATATATATATATATATATATATATATATATATATATATATATATATATATATATATATATATATATATATATATATATATATATATATATATATATATATATAATATATATATATATATATATATATATATATATATATATATATATATATATATATATATATATAGATAGATAGATAGATAGATAGATAGGTAGATGTTAAAAAAGGAGAATATGTATTGAAATCATTTCCACAGCATCAGACAAACTGCTTTACGATTGTTTCTCCACCAGAGGCTGTCTGTCGGTAAAGAATTATGCAGAATTAGTTATTATGTAAATTCAAAAAAGTTCTGTAGCAGCATAAAGTAGTTTTGTAATATATATATATATATATATATATATATATATATATATATATATATATATATATATATATATATATATATATATATATATATATTAATAACACTGAACTGTTAACATGCAGTCTAAAATGGAAGGAAAAGTACTTTGAGAAGGTGACCAGCTCAGGTCACGAAATTAATAAGTACTTTATATATATATATATATATATATATATATATATATATATATATATATATATATATATATATATATATATATATATATATATATATATATATATATATATATATATATATATATATATATATATATATATATATATATATATATATATATATTCGTTGTTTTATTTAATGGGCTTTTCCTTCCATACATATATATATATATATATATATATATATATATATATATATATATATATATATATATATATATATATATATATATATATATATATATATATATATATATATCTTGGCTATTCATAGAAAGTAAAATACAGAGTAGGTAATTCCCAGTCCCTTCGCTCCGCCCCATTTAGTCAAATTTTACGACACGCAGGGGAACACGAAGGAAGTATTCTTAACCCCAGTTTATTGGAGGAGTGCCTGTGTAGTTCCACTTATCAAAGGGAAGGGAGATAAGTATGTGTAGTAGTTTTAGGAGAATTAGTTTGTTGAGTGGAGTTGGTAAGGTAAATGGAAGAGTGTTAATCAAGAGAATTAGGAAAGATTCTGAGAGATTGATTGAGGAAGAACCGTGTGGGTTCAGGAGAGGAAGAGGATGTGTGGAACAGGTGTTTGCTGTAAAACTGGTGTGTGACTTCTTGGAGAAAGGTAGGGACACTTTTTGGGCCTTTATGCATTTAGAGATGGGTTGTGGAGAGTGTTGCGACTGTATGGAATAAGTGGAAGTTTGTTGACTGCGGTGAAGAGTTTTTACATGAATAGTAGAGCATGCGTGAGAGTTGAAAATGGTATGAGTGATTGGTTTGAGATGAATATTGGGTTACGTAAAGGTTGTGTAATGTCGCCATGGTGTGTTTAATGTGTATATGGATGGAGTGGTAAGGGAAGTAAATGAAAGAGTATTAGACAGAGGTTTGGAACTAGTGGGCGAGGATGGAAGGTTGTGGAAATTGAGTCAGTTGCTATTTGGGGATGATACTGTACTGGTGGCTGATACTGAAAATTAATTGAATCATTGGGTGACTGAGTTTATTAGTGTGTGTGAAAGAAGGAAGCTGTGGGTGAATGTTGGTAAAAGTAAAGTCATGAAATGCCCGAGGAGTGTTAATGTTGGCAGATTGAATGTAGGAGTGAATGAAGAGTTGCTTGAAGAAGTTGAGTTTTAAGTATCTGGGGTTGCATGTATCAAGGGGTGGACGAGTGGATGTAAAGGTAAGTCACAGAGTGAAGAAAGCAAGTAAATGTCTAGGTGGGTTGAAAAGTGTAATGATAAATAGATATTTGGGAATGAATGCAAGGAGAACGATATATGAAGGTGTGATTGTGCCGACAGCATTGTATGAAGGAGAGACTTGGAATGCAAGAGAGAATGAAAGGAACAAGTTGAAAGTGGTTACATAATTGTGATTACCTAATTGTGCTTACGGGAAAGAGTCCAAAGCTCGTATCTTCCCGTTTCCTGATCGGTTCCATTTTGTACTTAGTGATACTTATCATACCTGCCATTAAAACTATGGATTGAGATAGCATTAACTACCTCCTCGCTTACCGAATTCCAATTATCAACTACTCTTACACAGAAAAAGTACTTCCTTACATCCTGCAAAGAAGTTTTCTTACGAAACTTCAAAATATGACCTCTAGTTATAGAGCCAGCCATATCAAAATATCGATCCCTATCCACTCTATCATAACCATGAAGGAATTTAAACACTGTTACCATATCTCTCCTCAATCTTCTAGCTTCGAGTGATGGTAAGTCTAATTCAGTCAGCCTTTCATCATGACTAAGATTGCGTATATTTGGCACCAGTTTCGTGGCATGTCTTTGAACTTCTTCAAGCTTAGCTACGTGCTTTTTCAAGTGCAGCTTCCAAAAGGGGGATGCATATTCAAGTTTTGGCCTCACATAATGGAGATGAAGTGTTTGAGAGGTATGATGGGTGTAT
>JAXCGZ010011360.1:65000-70000 GCA_037179515.1 Halocaridina rubra
AGAAGGAACTATGTAGTTGTGTTGGGTGACTTGAATGCCAGAGTGGGTGATGGAGAGGTAGTAGAAGGTGTTGTGGGAAAATATGGGGTACCGGGTGGGAATAAGAGTGGCGAGAGACTGTTAGATATGTGTGTGGAGCAAGAGTTGGTGAATTGCAATAGTTTTTTCAAGAAGTTAATAAATAAGTATACATGGATGAGAGTGGCAAATGGAAGAGTGAAAGAAAGAGCATTGATGGATTATGTGTTGGTAGCAAAGAGCATGACTGGTAGAGTGAAAAATGTGCATGCATTTAGGGGTGTGGCTGCTGGGATGTCTGATCATCTTTTTGGTTAAATCAAAAATGGTAGTAGCAAAAGAGTGGGGAAATAGAGTGGGGGGATGTAGAAGGGATATGGTAAAGGTGGAAGAGTTGAAAAAGCCAGAGAAGAGACAGGAATATTAGGACAGGTTAAAAGTGGCATATGACAGGGTGAAAGAAAGAGAAGTTGGGGAGTTAGAGGAGGAATGGAGGTTGATGAAAGAATGTGTTGTGGGACATGCAAGTGATGTGTGTGGAAAGAGGTTTGTTGGAGGTGGCATGAGGAGGGGCAGCGAGTGGTGGAATGAAGGTGTGAAAATGAAGGTGGAAGAGAAAAAGAGGGTTTTTGAGGAATGCTGCATTGTAACAGTAGGGAGAAGTATGAAAGATATAGGGAGAAAAATGTGGAAACAAAGCGGAAAGTACAGGAAGAGAAGAGGTTGGCAAATGTTAGGTGGGGACAGGATTTTAGTAGATCACATGAGAAAAAAATAAAAAGAAGTTTTGGAAAGAAGTGAAGAGAGTAAGGAAGGGTGGATTGAGGATGGAAGAGACAGTGAAAGATGTGAATGGACAGATGTTAAGAGGGAACATGCAAGGAAAAGATGGGCAAAATATTTTGAGTGCTTGCTGAATGTTGAGGAAGATAGAGAGGCAGCTATAGTGGCAGTGGGGGGTATTCAAGTGCCAGTTATGGGAGATGAAAATGAGAGAGAGATTGCACGAGAGAAGTTGAAAAGGGCATTGTATGAAGCAAAAGCAGGTAAAGCACCTGGAATGGATGGTGTGAGAGCAGAGATGATGAAAGAAAGGGGTGTGACTGCATTAGAATGGTTGGTGAGAGTGATTAATATATGCTTTATGTTGTCAATGGTGCCAGTGGAATGGGTGATTGCTTGTATAGTGCCCCTATACAAAGGTAAAGGAGATGTGTATGAATGCAGTAATTTTAGGTGTATAAGTTTGTTGAGTGTGGTAGGAAAAGTATATGGTAGGATACTAATTAATAGGATTAGGGATAAGACAGAATATGTGATCGCGGAAGTGCAGAGTGGTTTTAGAAGAGGTAGAGGTTGTATAGATCAGATTTTTTATAGTTAGGCAGTTATGTGAGGAATAGTTAGCAAATGGTAAGGATGTATATTTTGCATTTTTGGATCTGGAGAAAGAGCATGATAAAGTTGATAGAAAGGCAATGTGAAATGTTTTGAGGTTATATGGAATAAATGGTAAAGTGTTGCATGCAGTGAAGAGTTTGTATGAGGGCAGCAGAGCTTGTGCTAAGGTAAGGAATGAAGTGAGTGTGTGCTTTCCAGTGAGTGTGGGACTGAGACAGGGATGTGTGATGTCACCATGGCTGTTCAATTTGTATATTGATGGAGTCGTAAGAGAGGTGAATGAGCGAGTGCGTGGTCGAGGTTTGAGAATGGTAGATGGGGATGATAATGAGTGGGAGCTGAATCAGTTGTTGTTTGCAGATGATACTGTGGTAGTGGCAGATTCAGAGGAGAAGCTGTGTCAGTTAGTGTCAGAATTTGGAATGGTGTGTGAGACAAGGAAGTTGCGAGTGAATGTAGGAAAGAGTAAGGTTGTGAGGTGTACAAGAAATGAGGATGGTGCTGGATTGAATGCTATGTTGAATGGAGAGACACTTGAGGAAGATTATCAATTTAAGTATTTAGGCTCGGTTATAGCTGCAAATGATGGAGTGGAAGCAGATGTGGGTCAGAGAGTGAATGAAGGATGTAAAGTGCTGGGTGTGTTGAAAGGAGTGATGAAGAATAGAGGGTTGGAAATGAATGTTAAAAAAGTTTTGCATGAGAAAGTTGTTCTGCCAACTGCGATGTATGGATTATAGTTATGGGGTATGAAAGTAAGTGAAAGACGGAAACTAAATGTGTTTGAGATGAAATACCTGAGGAGTATGATTGATGTATCTCGGTTGTATAGGGTTAGGAATGAAGTGGTGAGAGCAAGAACGGGTGTGAGGAGAGAATTTGCAGACAGAGTAGATATGAATGTTCTGAGATGGTTTAGCCATGTGGAAAGTATGGATGATGAAAGACTGCTGAAAAAGCTGATGAATGCGAGAGTTGATGGGAGAAATGCTAGAGGGAGGCCTAGGTTTGGGTGGATGGATGGAGTAAGGAGAGCCCTGAATGATAGGAGGATGGATGTGAAGGAAGCAAGTGAGCGTGCTAGGAATAGGAATGAGTGGTGAGCGATTGTGACGCAGCTCTGACGGGCATCTGCTGTTACCACGGGGCTGCATCTTACAGAGGTAGCCCTGTGGTAGGGGCAGTAGGAGAGTTGGCATTCATGACGCGACACAGGTTGTGGAAGAGCAGGGAGGATGGTCTGTGGCACTCCAGCAGTGCCATCTGAACGGTCACTAACTCCCTCGTCATTGCCCATGGAGCAAAGTAATCCCCTTATTGTGTCTTTTTTGATGTCGGCTAACCACCAATTGGGGAAACAGCCAAGGTAGATAGATAGATAGATAGGTTCAAGTCCCGGTCGAGGTAAAAATTATTCATGTTTTCACATCTGAAAAAGTTCTTATTTGAGTATTGTTGGTTCCGAATGAGATTGGGAGTTGAATTAAATGCGAAAACAAAGCCACGAGTGAGGTTGAGGGAAACTGTAATATGAACAGAGTAGAATTCAGATAGGAAGTGTTTATCCCTAGTATAGCAGCTAAAGGCTGTAAGGTTGTGTTTCCCTTTTAAGATCTTCTGCGGTGTAGTTGGTAGCGCCTTGGCATAGTAATTATATGCCCTAGGTTCAAGTTCTAATCGGGGTAAAACTTATTCATATATATATATATATATATATATATATATATATATATATATATATATATATATATATATATATATATATATATATATATATATATATATATATATATATATATATATATATATATATATATATATATATATATATATATATATATATATATATATATATATATATATATATATATATATATATATATATATATATATATATATATATATATATATATATATATATATATATATATATATATATATATATATATATATATATATATATATATATATATATATATATATATATATATATATATATATATATATATATATATATATATATATATATATATATATATATATATATATATATATATATATATATATATATATATATATATATATATATATATATATATATATATATATATATATATATATATATATATATATATATATATATATATATATATATATATATATATATATATATATATATATATATATATATATATATATATATATATATATATATATATATATATATATATATATATATATATATATATATATATATATATATATATATATATATATATATATATATATATATATATATATATATATATATATATATATATATATATATATATATATATATATATATATATAAATATATATATATATATATATATATATATATATATATATATATATATATATATATATACAAATAAGCACATTACATATATATATATATATATATATATATATATATATATATATATATATATATATATATATATATATATATATATATATATATATATATACATATATATATATATATATATATATATATATATATATATATATATATATGTATATATATATATATATATATATATATATATATATATATATATATATATATATATATATATATATATATATATTGATTCTGTCAGCAAAGAGTATGAACTTGCAAACATCTACACTGTGGTGATTTCCCTTTAATATACGTTAGATATAATTTTTACATTCACGTAGGAAAAGAAATTTAGCATTCTGATTGGTACTCTTAATAACTCCAAAGGGCTGATATCCCACCAGCGTAAGAGTCTGTGTAACCCTGTAGAGAAGGTGTGTTAGCTTGTTTTAACCTGACACTTTCCTTGGATTTGGCGTCAGCAAATCTAAAACGTGATGGCAGCTGTGTCAGGAAGGTACTAATTAGCCCACTCGATCCCCCTCCCATGATAGGCCTAGCAAATCAATGGGATTTAACACTTTCCTCGAGACCATATGAACGGACTTATCGGCAAAGAGCTGTCCAGTCTCGTGACCGACAAGCTAACTTATCCTACCAGGCGTCTGAGTGAGCATTGAGCATTAGTAGTCTTAAAGATTGGGATTATTTCCCTGTTATCTGTTATACTAATACTTCTGAAAATCATGTGAAAAAAGATGAGAAAGAATGAACATGGTCAATAACCTACACACCCCTGCTGTAACTGTTTTTCCTGGAAGGGGAGGGAAGCTCTGCACCAGGGCTCCAATATCGTTGACAGTTTGAATGACTAGGCTGCCTGCAGCGTTGACGAGACTATTGATGATTCCTACGACGCTCCCAGTCGACTGATTTACTGTGTTGATTACGTCTGCTTTGGGTATCCTGCAAATAGTCCACTTATTAATTATTTTGTCAATTTCAGTTTCTATATGTGGAAAAGAAGGATAGTTAGATATTGGTAAAGTGTTCTTCTTCTTTTTAATGTGTTGAAAACGTCAGCGTCCGTGTATCCAGCAAGATAATAAGTGATCTTTCCCTGTTTTTTTTTTATTACTATTGTTTTGTTTTGGGCTATGTTTATGTTCAGAATATGGAGAACGATAGATAA
>JAXCGZ010011360.1:82500-90000 GCA_037179515.1 Halocaridina rubra
CATTTGCTAAGAAAGCATATGCTGCCCTTACTATGCCATTTATATGTATATCTGGAGACAAATCTGCCAGTATGTTTACTCCATGATCTCTCTCATTTTCTGTCTCTTGAAGTTGTACTCCAGCCACCGAGTAGTCAAGCTTGGGCCTTCTTGCACTTGTGATTACCTAATTGTGATTACCTAATAGTGCTTACGGGAAAGAGCGCAAAGCTCGTATCTTCCCGTCTCCTGATCGGTTTCATTTTATACTTAGTGATACTTATCATACCTGTCCTTAAAACTATGGATTGAGATAGCATTAACTACCTCCTCGCTTAGCGAATTCCAATTATCAACTACTCTTACACTGAAAAAGTATTTCCTTACATCCTGCGAAGAAGTTTTCTTACGAAGCTTCAAACTGTGACCTCTAGTTCTAGAGCCAGCCATATCAAAATATCGATCCCTATCCACTCTATCATAACCATGAAGGAATTTAAAGACTGTCACCATATCCCCCCTCACTCTTCTAGCTTCGAGTGATGGTAAGTCTAATTCCCTCAGCCTCTCATCATAACTGAGATTGCGTATTTCTGGCACCAGTTTCGTGGCATGTCTTTGAACTTTTTCAAGCTTAGCTATGTGCTTTTTCATGTGCAGATTCCAAAAGGGAGCTGCATATTCGAGTTTTGGCCTCACATAGGTTACATAAATATTTCTGAACATTTCCTTGTCCATGTGCCTGAAGGCTACCCTTACATTTGATAAGAATGCATATGCTGCCCTTACTATGCCATTTATATGTACTTCTGGAGACAAATCTGCCCGTATGTTTACTCCTAGATCTCTCTCATTTTCTGTCTCTTGAAGTTGTACTCCAGCCACCGAGTAGTCAAGCTTGGGCCTTCTTGCACTTGTACCCATTCTCATTACCTTACATTTTGAAGTATTGAATTTCATTAGCCACTTTTCTGACCACTCATGCAGATTATTTAGATCCTCCTGAAGTTCTCTACCATTGTTCTCGTTTTTTACTTTCTTCACAATCTTTGCATCATCTGCAAACATATTCATGAATGAATTTACAGACTCTGTGTGTGTGTGTGTGTGTGTGTGTGTGTGATTACCTAATTGTGATTACCTAATTGTGTTTACGGGAAAGAGCCCAAAGCTCGTATCTTCCCGTCTCCTGATCGGTTCCATTTTTAGACTAGTGATACTTATCATACCTGTCCTTAAAACTATGGATTGAGATAGCATTAACTACCTCCTCGCTTAGCGAATTCCAATTATCAACTACTCTTACACTGAAAAAGTATTTCCTTACATCCTGCAAACAAGTTTTCTTACGAAGCTTCAAACTATGACCTCTAGTTCTAGAGCCAGCCATATCAAAATATCGATCCCTATCCACTCTATCATACCCATGAAGTAATTTAAAGACTGTCACCATATCCCCCCTTACTCTTCTAGCTTCGAGTGATGGCAAGTCTAATTCCCTCAGCCTCTCATCATAACCGAGATTGCGTATTTCTGGCACCAGTTTCGTGGCATGTCTTTGAACTTTTTCAAGCTTAGCTATGTGCTTTTTCAAGTGCGGATTCCAAAAGGGGGCTGCATATTCGAGTTTTGGCCTCACATAGGTTACATAAATATTTCTGAACATTTCCTTGTCCATGTGCCTGAAGGCTACCCTTACATTTGATAAGAATGCATATGCTGCCCTTACTACGCCATTTATATGTATTTCTGGAGACAAATCTGCCAGTATGTTTACTCCTAGATCTCTCTCATTTTCTGTCTCTTGAAGTTGTACTCCAGCCACCGAGTAGTCAAGCTTGGGCCTTCTTGCACTTGTACCCATTCTCATTACCTTACATTTTGAGGTATTGAATTTCATTAGCCACTTTTCTGACCACTCATGCAGATTATTTAGATCCTCCTGAAGTTCTCTACCATTTTTCTCGTTTTTTTACTTTCTTCACAATCTTTGCATCATCTGCAAACATATTCATGAATGAATTTACAGACTCTGGTAGGTCATTTACATATACAAGGAACAAAAGTGGCCCTAAAACTGAACCCTGTGGAACTCCACTACTAACTCTTCTCCATTCAGACACTGAGTGTCTTACTCTAACCCTCTGTTCCCTTCCTTCTAAGTAAGTTTTTATCCATTCCAAGACATTTCCACCTATTCTAGCCATTGATTGCAGCTTCCTAATAATCTCCCATGTGGAACAGTGTCAAACGCTTTCTGGAAGTCTAGGAATATGCAATCTGCCCAGCCCTCTCTTTCCTGTAAGATTTGGCTTACCTCATCATAAAATTCTAATAAGTTTGTTACTGTTGATCTTCCTTCTCTGAAGCCATGTTGCCTCACTGACAAAAAGTTGAAGGATTCCAAGTGAAGAAAGATATGTTTCCTTAGTAGTTTCTCCATAACTTTGCAAACTATGCTGGTCAAGGAAACTGGTCTATAGTTCAGAGCCGTATCCCTCCTTCCCTTTTTGAAGATAGGTATCACATTTGCTTGTTTCCAGCATCTTGGAATCTCCCCTGACTCCAGTGACTCCTTAAATATGATACTTAGTGCCACTGATATTGTGTTTGCGCATTTTTTAAGCACATGAGGGGATATGTCATCAGGACCTGTAGCTTTATGAACATCTAAATCCATCAGCGCTTTGCATACCTCTGTGGCTGTAAGGTTGATGTTCTCTAATACCGGCCCTTGAGCTTCTATCACTGCAATCTGAGGGGGTGGGGTATTTTCTACTGTAAATACTGACTGAAACTCCTTGTTCAATTCTTTGCAGATCTCCTCGTCCGTCTCAGTGATGCTTCCATCCGCTCTCTTTAGCCTTAAAACCTGTTCTTTTACCTTCAGTTTTCCTCTGATAAAGCTGTGGAAAAGCTTGGGATTTTCTTTAGCCTTCCTGGTGATGTCCCTCTCATAATCTCTCTCTGCCTCTCTCCTTTTACTTAGGTAGTCATTTCTTGCTCTTTTGTAGGTTTGCCAGGCATTTATGTTTTTTCTCCTCCTATACCTTTTCCAGCATTTGTCTCTCCACTCCTTAGCTCTTTTACACCCATTATCGAACCATTTCTCTCTGGCATGAATTACACCTACTTTGGTGACAGGTATGCAGCAATCTACTATCTTCCCATATTTCTCACAAAAGATGTCATACATTTCTTGTACAGATTTGTTGTAAAATAAGGTTCTCCAGTCAATAACTGCAAAAAGCTCATTCATTTTGATGTAATCTCCTTTCGGATAGTTCCTCCTCATGTCCTCAGTGCCTCTACTCTCAGGAAGAATGTCTTCAATGATATACTCCATCAACAACACACAGTGGTCACTCTTTCCAATTGGTGGTTCATACTCAATATTTTCAATATCCAACACATTATCTGTGAACACCAGATCAAGTAGTGATGGCTCATCCCCACCCCTGGCTCTTGTTGGTTCCATTACATGTTGGTGTAGGAAATTCCCTTGTACGCAATCTAGGAATCTTGCCCCAAATGAGTCCTCACCACTGTGTGGGTCAAGATTTATCCAATCTATCTCTTTATGATTAAAGTCTCCCATAATCAAAATCCTACATTTTTTCTCCCGCGCCATGTTAACAACTGAGTTTATGACTTCAATCGTACCTATATGACTTTCCTCATAAATTTCAAGCCTATTTTGGTTCCTTGGTGGGTTGTATACAACAGTTATTATAATGCTCTCTGACCCAGTATTTATGCAAGCAACAAGAAATTCCCTGAACTCACTTTCTATAGCCAAGTTTATTTCTTCAACTTGAATCCTCTCACTTATGAGCAGTGCTATTCCTCCACCAGTCCTCTCAGATCTTTCGACGCTTAGTATTCTGAAGCCCTTAGGAAAAACTGTGACACTGTTTATGTCCTCACTCAACTTAGTCTCTGTAATTGCTACTATATCTGCCTTACTGTTGTGAATCCTATCTTTTAATTCTACTGCCTTACCAGCTAATCCATCAGCATTTGTGTATAACAATCTTAATGAGGCCCCATCCCCTGATCTTCTGTCATTATCTTCTTTATCTCCCCTTTGTCTGGAAGTATTCTGGAACGAAAATTTTTCTTCTCTTCTTCATTTCTTTCATCATTTAACCTTCTTGCCTCTTGCAACAAGTTTTTGATCTTTCCCATCTCTTCCTGTGTTCTGTATCGTCTAATGAACACTTCTTTGCATTCTTGAAGGTCTTTTAGACTTTTTTTCTCAACAATATTTCCCTACATGTCTCCCCTCTCTCAAAGGTTACTTTTGTTGGTCTCGGCTTTCCTTCCCTCGAATATTTACCTAGTTGGTGTATGTTTACAATATCCTCAGGACCACATACTACTCCAAGCTTTCTTATCAGGTCTACAACGTTAGCTTTATTTTCTTCAAGTCTCCCCTGCCATGTTGGCTCCTGGGATTCACTTATGCCTGAGATTACCACTGTCTTCTCCTTATCAAGTGCCTGTCTGATGAGTGGGTTTGCCCTTTCCATCACAACGTCTTTCATTTTTTCGATTACTGTCTCTTTATAGTCAACTGTTTGTATGTTTTCCAGTGCCACCACCTTTACAGCCTCTTTTACTGCCACATTCCCCTTTAGTGCATCAGCAAAGGACGTTTTCATGGCATCATTTTCCATATTCAGCTCCTGGAACTCTTTTCTGAACTGTTCAATGTTTTCCTTAATCTGAACATTCCAAGCAGCAATCTCGTCTCTCTCAGAAGAGAGCAGTGAACTAACATCTAATTCCTTTAGGTGTGTGTGTGTGTGTGTGTGTGTGTGTGTGTGTGTGTATGTGTGTGTGTGTTTGTGTTTGCGTGTGTAATTACTTAATTGTAATTATCTAATTGTGCTTATGGGAAAGACTTATCATATTTGTCCTTGAAATTATGAATGCAGTAAGCATAGCTTCTTCCTCGCATGGCAAAATCCAATTATCAACTATTCTTACACTAAAAAAAAGTACCTCCATATATCCTGAAAAAAAAATTCTTATATATTTAAGAGCAGCCATGAGCCATTTGCACAGCCTGCAAAATATTTTTACCCAGTATTCACTAACTAGATAAATCATAAAAGCACAGACATAGAGAAAGGACACAAGAGGTTAATAGCAGTTCCCTCAACCTCTCCAGCATGAGCCTAATAGCATGGTGGTGTGGTTCCTTGAAGAAACCTTAAACCATGTTGGTTATCAGTTTATTCTATTTTCTTCTTCTTCCTATTTTTTGTTCGCCCATTTATCTTTCTATTCTATATATTCATAATTTTTTTTTCGTTCCTGTCTCTTGTTTACTCTTCCTTCCCGGCGGTTCTCCAGGCCTCACATAAATTATATAAATATTTCTGAATATTTCCTTGTCCAAGTGTCTGAAGGTAACTCTTATATTTGCTAAGAAAGCAAATACAAACCTTAGTATGCCATTTATATTCATTTTTGGAGACATATCTGCCAGTATGTTTACTCCCACATCTCTCTCATTCTCTGTCTCTTGAAGTTCTGCCTTTGCTTTTGTATATTCAAGCTTAGGCCTTCTCGCACTTGTACCCATTCTCATTACCTTACATTTTGAAATACTGAATTTCATTAGCCACTTTTCTAACCAATCGTGCAGACTAATTAGGTCTTCCTGAACTTCTCTACCATTGTTCTTGTCTCTTTCTTTCTACACAATCTTTGCATCATCTGCAAACATATTAATGAATGAATTTACAGACTCTTGTAGGTTATATACATATACAAAGAACAAAAGTGGCCTTGAAATTAAACCTATTGCTTGCAGCTTCTTAATAAGTCTCCCGTATGAGACTGTATCGTATGCCTTCTGAAAATCTATGAATATGCAATCCGCCCAGCCCTCTCTCTCTCATATAAGATTCGGCTTACTTCATCGTGACATTCTAATATGTTTTTTAATGTTGATCATCATTCTCTGAAGCCAAGTTGAAGGATTCCAAGTGAAGAAAGAGGTGTTTTCTTAGTAGTTTTTCCATAACTTTGCAAACTATTTTAGTCAAGGAAACAGTCTATGACTTACAGCTGCATCCCTCCACTTTTTGAAGATAGGTACCACATTCACATGTTTCCAGCATCTTGGAATCTACCCAGATAATAGTGACTTTTCAAATATGATATATACTGTCATCAATATTGGTTTCAAGAATATCTTAACTACGTAAGGGCATATATAATCAAGACCTGCAATTTTATGGGAATCTAAATCCATCAGTCCTTCAAGACTTTGCATACTTTGTAGCTGAAAATATGATGTCTTCTAATACCGGCCCCTGATCTCTTATTTCTGCAATCTGAGGGTCTGGTGTATTGTTTACTGTAAATACTGACTGAAACTTCTTGTAAAATTCTTCGAATATCTCTTTATCCATCTCAGTGATGTATTCATCCGCTCTCTTTAAATTTTAAGCTTGTTCTTTGACCTTCAATTTTCCTCTGATAAATTTGTGGAAAACTTTAGCATTTTCTTTACCCTTCCTGGTGATATCCCTTTCATAAACTCTCTCTGTCTCTCTCCTTCACCTTAAGTAAGTGTTTCTGGCTTTTTTATAAGTCAGCCAGGATTATGTTTTTTTTTTCCTTTTATATCTTTTCCGGCATTTGTCTCTCCACTTCATAGCTCTCTTACACTCATTATTGAACCATATCTCTCTGGCATGAATAATTCCTATTTTGGTGGAAGGTATGTAAATATTTACTATCCTCTCATATTCATCTCAAAATATGTCTCACATTTCTTGAGCAGATTATGTTTTTAATAAGGTTCTCCAGTGTGATTACCTAATTGTGATTACCTAATTGTGTTTACGGGAAAGAGCCCAAAGCGCGTATCTTCCCGTCTCCTGATCGGTTCCATTCTAGACTTAGTGATACTTATCATACCTGTCCTTAAAACTATGGATTGAGATAGCATTAACTACCTCCTCGCTTAGCCAATTCCAATTATCAACTATTCTTACACTGAAAAAGTATTTCCTTACATCCTGCAAAGAAGTTTTCTTACGAAGCTTCAAACTATGACCTCTAGTTCTAGAGCCAGCCATATCAAAATATCGATCCCTATCCACTCTATCATAACCATGAAGGAATTTAAAGACTGTCACCATATCCCCCCTCACTCTTCTAGCTTCGAGTGATGGTAAGTCTAATTCCCTCAGCCTCTCATCATAACTGATATTGCGTATTTCTGGCACCAGTTTCGTGGCATGTCTTTGAACTTTTTCAAGCTTAGCTATGTGCTTTTTCAAGTGCGGATTCCAAAAGGGGGCTGCATATTCGAGTTTTGGCCTCACATAGGTTACATAAATATTTCTGAACATTTCCTTGTCCATGTGCCTGAAGGCTACCCTTACATTTGATAAGAATGCATATGCTGCCCTTACTATGCCATTTATATGTATTTCTGGAGACAAATCTGCCAGTATGTGTACTCCTAGATGTGTGTGTGTGTGTGTGTGTGTGTGT
>JAXCGZ010011360.1:95000-110000 GCA_037179515.1 Halocaridina rubra
ACTGAAGGTCAAAAAACAAGTTTTAAAGTTAAAGAGAGCAGAGGGAAGCATCGCTGAGACAGATGAAGAGTGCGAAGAATTGAATAAATTTCATTCAGTATTTACAGTAAAAAAAAGTATCCCAGCCACTCAGATTACAGAGATAAGAGATCATGGGGAGGTGTTAGGAAGCATCGTCTTTTCAGCTACAAAGGTATGTAAAGCGTTGATGGAGTTAGATCCCCACAAAGCTACAGGTCCTGATGATATATCCCCTTATGTGCTTTAAAAATGCACGAAGCCAATATCGGTGGCACTGTGCTTTATTTTTGAAAAGTCACTGGAATCCTGAGAGATTCCAAGATGCTGGACACATGCGAACGTGGTACTTATCTTCGAAAAAGGAAAGGAGGGACACCGCTCTAAACCATAGGCCTGTCTCCTTGATCAACACAGTTTGCAAAATTATGGAGAAACTACTAAGGAAACACCATTTCACTTCACTTGGTATCCTTCTACTTGTTGTCAGTGAGACAACATGGCTTCAGAGAAGGTAGATCAACAGTAACAAACATATTAGAATTTTATGATGAGGTAAGCCGAATCTTACAGGAAAGGAAGGTCTGGGAGGATTGCATATTGCTACGTTTTCATATGGCATTTGATACAGTTTCACACGGGAGACTTATTAAGAAGCTGCAAGTAATGGCGAGAATAGGTGGAATTGTCTTGCAATGGATAAAAACTTACTTGGAAGGAAACAGAGAGTAAAAGTATAACATTCAGTGTCTGAATGGAAAAGGGTTAGTAATGGGGTTCCACAGGGTTCAGTTTTAGGTCCACTTTAGTTCCTAGTATGCATAAATGACCTACAAGTCTGTAAATTCATTCATGAATATGTTTGTTGATGATGCAAAGATTGTAAAGAAAGTAAGAGACGAGAACAATGGTAGGGAACATCGGGAAGACATAAATAATCTGTATGAGTGGTCAGAAAAGTGGCTAATGAAATTCAATACTTCAAAATCTAAGGTAATGAGAATGGGTACAAGTGCAAGAAGGCCCAAGCTTGACTACTCGGTGGCTGGAGTACAACTTCGAGAGACAGAAAATGAGAGAGATCTAGGAGTAAACATACTGGCAGATTTGTCTCCAGAAATACATATAAATGGCATAGTAAGGACAGCATATGCATTCTTATCAAATGTAAGGGTAGCCTTCAGGCACATGGACAAGGAAATGTTCAGAAATATTTATGTAACCTATGTGAGGATAAAACTCGAATATGCAGCCCCCTTTTGGAATCCGCACTTGAAAAAGCACATTGCTAAGCTTGAAAAAGTTCAGAGACATGCCACGAAACTGGTGCCAGAAATACGCAATCTCAATTATGATGAGAGACTGAGGGAATTAGACTTACCATCACTCGAAGCTAGAAGATTGAGGGGGGATATGGTAACAGTCTTTAAATTCCTTCATGGTTATGATAGACTGGGAGGGATCGATATTTTGATACGGTTGGCTCTAGAACTAGAGGTCATAGTTTGAAGCTTCGTAAGAAAGCTTCTTTGCAGGATGTAAGGAAATACTTTTTCAGTGCAAGAGTAGTTGATAATTGCAATTCGCTAAGCGAGAAGGTAGTTAATGCTATCTCAATTCATAGTTTTAAGGACAGGTATGATAAGTATCACTAAGTAGAAAATGGAACCGATCAGGAGATGGGAAAATACGAGCTTTGGGCCCTTTCCCGTAAACACAATTAGGTAATCACAATCAGGTAATTACATATAGCTCCATTCTGTAAGCACTCACACACACAAGCAAAAACACCGACACCGACCAGTAGACGGGGAGTTACGAGGATAAAGCTCTTACCCATGAACACACACATATGCAGATGCACACACATATCATATTATATTATATATATATATATATATATATATATATATATATATATATATATATATATATATATATATATATATATATATATATATATATATATATACATATATACATATATACATATATATATATATATATATATATATATATATATATATATATATATATATATATATATATATATATATATATATATATATATATATATATATACACACACACACACACACTCAAGAAAACTTCTTTGGAAGATTTAGAAGGTATCTTTAGTACAGAAATAGCTGATAATTGGAATTCGGTAAGTGATGAAGCAGTAAACATAGAACGCATTCACAATTTTAAGCATATAAATAATAAGTATTAGTAATTGCACTGAAATCGACTGGGAGTTGGGCGCAATACCGCTTTTTCCCTTGAACAGAGTTTAGTTAATGCAATAAAGAAATTATACACACAGCGATTTACGAGCACAAAACATTATTAGGGAATCGCTAACACATGCACGCAAGCGCGCACACACACACACACAGACGGGAAGATACGAGCTTTGGGCTCTTTCCCGTAAACACAATTAGGTGAGTACAATTAGGTAAGTACATCATCATCATCTTTTCAGCCACAGATGTATGCAAATTGCTGATGGAGTTAGATGCCCACATAGCTTAAGGTCCTGATGATATATTTCCTTATCTACAAAAGAAATGCTCAAAATCAAAATCGGTGGCACTATGTATCATATTTGAAAAGTAGCTCGAAATTAGGGAGATTCCAATATGCTGGAAACAAGTGAACATGGTACCTATCTTCAAAAAGGGAAGGAGGGATACAGCTTTAAACTATAAGACCTGTTTCCTTGAGCAGCATAGTTTGCAAAGTTATAGAGACTACTAAGAAAGCACCTCTCTCTTTGCTTGGAATCCTTCAACTTTTTGTCAGTGATACAACATGGCTTCAAAGAGGGTAGATTAACAGTAACAAACTTATTAGAATTTTATGATGAGGTAAACCGAATCTTACAGGAAAGAGAGGGCTGGGTAGATTGCATATTCCAAGACTTCCAGAAGGCATTTAACACTGTTCCATACGGAAAACTTATTAAATAGCTGCAAGCAATGGCAAGAGTAGGTGGAAATGTCTTGGAATGGATTATACTCAGACAATGAGTATAATACTCAGTGTCTGAATGGAGAAGGGTTGGTAGTGGGGTTCCCCATGGTTCAGTGTTAGTGCCACTTTTGTTCATTGATTATGTAAATGACCTACCAGAGTCTGTAATTCATTCATGAATATGTTTGCAGATGATGCAAAGATTGTGAAGAAAGTAAGAGACGTGAAAAATGGTGGAGAAATACCGGGAGACCTTAATAGTTGTATGAGTGGTCAGAAAAGTGGCTAATGAAATTCAGTACCCCTAAATGTAAGGTAATAAGAATGGGTACAAGTGCAAGAAGGCCCAAGTTTAAATACTCAATAGCAGGAGAAGAACTTCAAGAGACAGAGAATGAGAGAGATCTAGGAGTAAACATTCTGTCTGCGGAAATGCATATAAATGGCATAGTAAGGGCGGCATATGTTTGCTTAGCAAATGTAAGGGTAGCCATCAGGCACATTGGCAAGGAAATGTTCAGAAATATTTATGTAACCTATGTGAAACCAAAGCTTGAATATGCAGCTCCCTTTTGGAATCCACACTTGGAAAAGCACATAGTTAAGCTGGAAAAAGCTCAAAGACATCCCACAAAACTGGAGCCAGAATTATGCAATCTCAGTTATGAGAAGAGGCTTGAAGAATGAGAGGGATATGTTGACGGTTTTTAAATTCCTTCATGGTTATGGCATAGTGGATAAGGATCAATATTTTAATTTGTCTGGCACTAGAACTAGACTGAAGCTTCGTAAGAAAACTTCTTCGCAGGATGTAAGGAAGAAATTTTTAGTGTAAAAGTAGTTGGCAATTGGAATTCACTAAACGAGGAGGTAGTTAATGCTAACTCAATTAATAGTTTTAAGGACAAGTATGATAAGTACCACTAAGCACAAAAATGGAACCAGGAGACAGAAAGTTATGAACGTGGGGCACTTTCCCGTAAGCACAATTAGGTAATTACAATTAGGTAATTACACACACACACACATACACATATAACCGTCCATGAGACGGGTAACAACGATAATGAGATCCCTTTCATGAACTGAATAAGGTAACTACATTTAGAGAGACTCTCACGTGTTCCTGTACACAGTCAGTTGCATCATTGATTTGTTAAGTGGCCTTGTTTAACCGCCGTAGTGTGGCAGGGGTTACGACATACATCACGCCATAAAATTGCACGTATTTGTAATAGGACAATATTCATCATCACCCCCTCCGCTAGCATTTTCTTCTTCTTCTTATTATTATTATTATTATTATTATTATTATTATTATTATTATTATTATTATTATTATTATATTATTATTATTATTATTATTATTAGTAGTAGTAGTAGTAGTAGTAGTAGTAGTAGTAGTAGTAGTAGTAGTAGTAGTAGTACTTCTACCTGCTATTTTAATTATTATTATTATTATTATTATTATTATTATTATTATTATTATTATTATTATTATTATTATTATTATTATTATTATTATTATCATTGTTAATTTTATTATTATTATTATTAGTAGTAGTAGTAGTAGTAGTAGTAGTAGTAGTAGTAGTAGTAGTAGTAGTAGTAGTAGTAGTAGTACTTCTACCTGCTATTTTAATTATTATTATTATTATTATTATTATTATTATTATTATTATTATTATTATTATTATTATTATTATTATTATTATTATCATTGTTAATTTTATTATTATTATTATTATTATTATTATTATTATTATTATTATTATTATTATTATTATTATTATTATTATTAATTTTATTATTATTATTATTATCATTATTATTATTATTATTATTATTATTATTATTATTATTATTATTATTATTATTATTATTATCATTATTATTATTATTATTATTATTATTATTATTATTATTATTATTATTATTATTATTATTATTATTATTAGTATTATTATTTTTATTATTATTATTATTATTATTATTAGTAGTAGTAGTAGTAGTAGCAGTAGTAGTAGTAGTAGTAGTAGTAGTAGTAGTAGTAGTAGTAGTAGTAGTAGAAGTAGTTCTACCTGTTATTTTAATTATTATTATTGTTTATTTAGGTATTATCATGATCTTTTAATATTAATAATGATAATAATAATAAAAATAATAACAATAATAATAATAATTGTAATAATAATAAAAATAATAATAATAATAATAATAATAATAATAATAATAATTATAATAATTATAATTATTATTATTATTATTATTATTATTATTATTATTATTATTATTATTATTATTATTATTATAATTATTATTATTATTATTATTATTATTATTATTATTATTATTATTATTATTATTATTATTATTATTATCATTTTTATTATTATTATTATCATTATTATTATTATTATTATTATTATTATTATTATTATTATTGTTGTTATTATTATTATTATTATTATTATTATTATTATTATTATTATTATTATTATTATTATTATTATTATTATTATTATTATTATTATTATTATTATTATTATTATTATTATTACTGTGTGGGCGTGTGTATATTTATGTGTATAAGTTTATGTAGTCCTTTGTAGGAAACTTTGTTCTATATATTTATTTATTGTGTGATTACCTAATTGTGATTACCTAATTGTGTTTACGGGAAAGAGCCCAAAGCTCGTATCTTCCCGTCTCCTGATCGGTTCCATTTTTAGACTTAGTGATACTTATCATACCTGTCCTTAAAACTATGGATTGAGATAGCATTAACTACCTCCTCGCTTAGCGAATTCCAATTATCAACTACTCTTACACTGAAAAAATATTTCCTTACATCCTGCAAACAAGTTTTCTTACGAAGCTTCAAACTATGACCTCTAGTTCTAGAGCCAGCCATATCGAAATATCGATCCCTATCCACTCTATCATAACCATGAAGGAATTTAAAGACTGTCACCATATCCCCCCTTACTCTTCTAGCTTCGAGTGATGGCAAGTCTAATTCCCTCAGCCTCTCATCATAACCGAGATTGCGTATTTCTGGCACCAGTTTCGTGGCATGTCTTTGAACTTTTTCAAGCTTAGCTATGTGCTTTTTCAAGTGCGGATTCCAAAAGGGGGCTGCATATTCGAGTTTTGGCCTCACATAGGTTACATAAATATTTCTGAACATTTCCTTGTCCATGTGCCTGAAGGCTACCCTTACATTTGATAAGAATGCATATGCTGCCCTTACTACGCCATTTATATGTATTTCTGGAGACAAATCTGCCAGTATGTTTACTCCTAGATCTCTCTCATTTTCTGTCTCTTGAAGTTGTACTCCAGCCACCGAGTAGTCAAGCTTGGGCCTTCTTGCACTTGTACCCATTCTCATTACCTTACATTTTGAGGTATTGAATTTCATTAGCCACTTTTCTGACCACTCATGCAGATTATTTAGATCCTCCTGAAGTTCTCTACCATTGTTCTCGTTTTTTACTTTCTTCACAATCTTTGCATCATCTGCAAACATATTCATGAATGAATTTACAGACTCTGGTAGGTCATTTACATATACAAGGAACAAAAGTGGCCCTAAAACTGAACCCTGTGGAACTCCACTACTAACTCTTCTCCATTCAGACACTGAGTGTCTTACTCTAACCCTCTGTTCCCTTCCTTCTAAGTAAGTTTTTATCCATTCCAAGACATTTCCACCTATTCTAGCCATTGATTGCAGCTTCCTAATAAGTCTCCCATGTGGAACAGTGTCAAACGCTTTCTGGAAGTCTAGGAATATGCAATCTGCCCAGCCCTCTCTTTCCTGTAAGATTTGGCTTACCTCATCATAAAATTCTAATAAGTTTGTTACTGTTGATCTTCCTTCTCTGAAGCCATGTTGCCTCACTGACAAAAAGTTGAAGGATTCCAAGTGAAGAGAGATATGTTTCCTTAGTAGTTTCTCCATAAGTTTGCAAACTATGCTGGTCAAGGAAACTGGTCTATAGTTCAGAGCCGTATCCCTCCTTCCCTTTTTGAAGATAGGTATCACATTTGCTTGTTTCCAGCATCTTGGAATCTCCCCCGACTCCAGTGACTCCTTAAATATGATACTTAGTGCCACTAATATTGCGTTTGCGCATTTTTTAAGCACATGAGGGGATATGTCATCAGGACCTGTAGCTTTATGAACATCTAAATCCATCAGAGCTTTGCATACCTCTGTGGCTGTAAGGTTGATGTTCTCTAATACCGGCCCTTGAGCTTCTATCACTGCAATCTGAGGGGGTGGGGTATTTTCTACTGTAAATACTGACTGAAACTCCTTGTTCAATTCTTTGCAGATCTCTTCGTCCGTCTCAGTGATGCTTCCATCCGCTCTCTTTAGCCTTAAAACCTGTTCTTTTACCTTCAGTTTTCCTCTGATAAAGCTGTGGAAAAGCTTGGGATTTTCTTTAGCCTTCCTGGTGATGTCCCTCTCATAATCTCTCTCTGCCTCTCTCCTTTTACTTAGGTAGTCATTTCTTGCTCTTTTGTAGGTTTGCCAGGCATTTATGTTTTTTCTCCTCCTATACCTTTTCCAGCATTTGTCTCTCCACTCCTTAGCTCTTTTACACCCATTATCGAACCATTTCTCTCTGGCATGAATTACACCTACTTTGGTGACAGGTATGCAGCAATCTACTATCTTCCCATATTTCTCACAAAAGATGTCATACATTTCTTGTACAGATTTGTTGTAAAATAAGGTTCTCCAGTCAATAACTGCAAAAAGCTCATTCATTTTGATGTAATCTCCTTTCGGATAGTTCCTCCTCATGTCCTCAGTGCCTCTACTCTCAGGAAGAATGTCTTCAATGATATACTCCATCAACAACACACAGTGGTCACTCTTTCCAATTGGTGGTTCATACTCAATATTTTCAATGTCCAACACATTATCTGTGAACACCAGATCAAGTAGTGATGGCTCATCCCCACCCCTGGCTCTTGTTGGTTCCATTACATGTTGGTGTAGGAAATTCCCTTGTACGCAATCTAGGAATCTTGCCCCAAATGAGTCCTCACCACTGTGTGGGTCAAGATTTATCCAATCTATCTCTTTATGATTAAAGTCTCCCATAATCAAAATCCTACATTTTTTCTCCCGCGCCATGTTAACAACTGAGTTTATGACTTCAATCGTACCTATATGACTTTCCTCATAAATTTCAAGCCTATTTTGGTTCCTTGGTGGGTTGCATACAACAGTTATTATAATGCTCTCTGACCCAGTATTTATGCGAGCAACAAGAAATTCCCTGAACTCACATTCTATAGCCAAGTTTATTTCTTCAACTTGAATCCTCTCACTTATGAGCAGTGCTATCCCTCCACCAGTCCTCTCAGATCTTTCGACCCTTAGTATTCTGAAGCCCTTAGGAAAAACTGTGACACTGTTTATGTCCTCACTCAACTTAGTCTCTGTAATTGCTACTATATCTGCCTTACTGTTGTGAATCCTATCTTTTAATTCTACTGCCTTACCAGCTAATCCATCAACATTTGTGTATAACAATCTTAATGAGGCCCCATCCCCTGATCTTCTGTCATTATCTTCTTTATCTCCCCTTTGTCTGGAAGTATTCTGTAACAAAAATTTTTCTTCTCTTCTTCATTTCTTTCATCATTTAACCTTCTTGCCTCTTGCAACAAGTTTTTGATCTTTCCCATCTCTTCCTGTGTTCTGTATCGTCTAATGAACACTTCTTTGCATTCTTGAAGGTCTTTTAGATTTTTTTTTCTCAACAATATTTCCCTACATGTCTCCCCTCTCTCAAAGGTTACTTTTGTTGGTCTCGGCTTTCCTTCCCTCGAATATTTACCTAGTTGGTGTATGTTTACAATATCCTCAGGACCACATACTACTCCAAGCTTTCTTATCAGGTCTACAACGTTAGCTTTATTTTCTTCAAGTCTCCCCTGCCATGTTGGCTCCTGGGATTCACTTATGCCTGAGATTACCACTGTCTTCTCCTTATCAAGTGCCTGTCTGATGAGTGGGTTTGCCCTTTCCATCACAACGTCTTTCATTTTTTCGATTACTGTCTCTTTATAGTCAACTGTTTGTATGTTTTCCAGTGCCACCACCTTTACAGCCTCTTTTACTGCCACATTCCCCTTTAGTGCATCAGCAAAGGACGTTTTCATGGCATCATTTTCCATATTCAGCTCCTGGAACTCTTTTCTGAACTGTTCAATGTTTTCCTTAATCTAAACATTCCAAGCAGCAATCTCGTCTCTCTCAGAAGAGAGCAGTGAACTAACATCTAATTCCTTTAGGTTGTCATTTAGCTGTTTGTTTTTATCTTCTTGTTTAGAAATTCTAGATTCTAGTTGACTCTGTGTGTGTGTGTGTGTGTGTGTGTGTGTGTGTGTGTGTGTGTGTGTGTGTGTGTGTGTGTGTGTGTGTGTGTGTGTGTGTGTGTTGCCTAACTCCACCTAAATCAAACTTGTTTTTGTCTTCGTCAACCTTTTGAGGTTCAGAATTTTATCAAGGACCCATCATCCTTAATTGCCTCTCTCTCTCTCTCTCTCTCTCTCTCTCTCTCTCTCTCTCTCTCTCTCTCTCTCTCTCTCTCTCTCTCTCTCTCTTACTTATTTATATCAGCGTTTTAATCCTATATTTATATATTAATAATACTAGGTCGCTCCGAATGTTATATACGAGTATACCACATCACCTCCACATATTTTTGTATATGAAATTGAAAATGTTCTCTTTTTTTTCCTCTCTCTCTCTCTCTCTCGAGAGAGAGAGAGAGAGAGAGAGAGAGAGAGAGAGAGAGAGAGAGAGAGAGAGAGAGAGAGAGAGAGAGAGAGATGTGCGGTACAAGCAGAGTATTAAAAAACTGACTTGCCTTTGATTCACAAAATTCAGGGAAAGCAATAAGAGTCGTTAATGAGAATCGCTGACAGAAAAATGACTCGATCATTTCGCCTTCAGTTTGTTTTGCTCAAATTCTAAATATTTATCGTTCAGAACTGCGATATAAAAATTTACAGTTATTAACATTTTGAAGCTTTAAGTATTATATATGAATGGAAATATTCCAAGGTAATACAAAAAGCTCTCGAAGAATATTTACCTTTTAAGTTTCGGTAAGACAGAGCTTTGGAAATAATCCGGGTGAAATCTTGCCTCCTGTTGCCTCTAGAGAAAGGGTTAAGAACTAACTAAAGCTGATTTAGGGTGAAATCTTCTTATATTACTTTTCCTTTTTAGTCCCATGTGTGACCTTCTCATAAAAACTTGATTTTGCTGTTTTATCTTCCGCTTTTTTTTTTTCGTGAGACCTCGTCCGGCCTGCAATACGAGTATATCTTCCGGGTTAAATTGGACGGGACAGATAAACTAGGATGATGACGCTGTGTGTGTGTGTGTGTGTGTGTGTGTGTGTGTGTGTGTGTGTGTGTGCGAGTGTGATTACCTAATTGTGTTTACGGGAAAGAGCCCAAAGTTCGTATCTTCCCATCTCCTGATCGGTTCCATTTTGTGTGATTACCTAACTGTGATTACCTAATTGTGTTTACGGGAAAGAGCCCAAAGCTAATATCTTCCCGTCTCCTGATCGGCTTCATTTTATACTTAGTGATACTTATCATACCTGTACTTAAAACTATGGATTGAGATAGCATTAACTGCCTCCGAGCTTAGCCAATTCCAGTTATCAACTACTCTTACACTGAAAAAGTATTTTCTTACATCCTGCAAAGAAGTTTTCTTACGAAGCTTCAAACTATGACCTCTAGTTCTAGAGCCAGCCATATCGAAATATCGATCCCTATCCACTCTATCATAACCATGAAGGAATTTAAAGACTGTCACCATATCCCCCCCACACTCTTCTAGCTTCGAGTGATGGTAAGTCTAATTCCATCAGCCTCTCATCATAACTGAGATTGCGTATTTCTGGCACCAGTTTCGTGGCATGTCTTTGAACTTTTTCAAGCTTAGCTATGTGCTTTTTCAAGTGCGGATTCCAAAAGGGGGCTGCATATTCGAGTTTTGGCCTCACATAGGTTACATAAATATTTCTGAACATTTCCTTGTCCATGTGCCTGAAGGCTACCCTTACATTTGATAAGAATGCATATGCTGCCCTTACTATGCCATTTATATGCATTTCTGGAGACAAATTTGCCAGTATGTTTACTCCTAGATCTCTCTCATTTTCTGTCTCTTGAAGTTGTACTCTAGACACCGAGTAGTCAAGCTTGGGCCTTCTTGCACTTGTACCCATTCTCATTACCTTACATTTTGAGGTATTGAATTTCATTAGCCACTTTTCTGACCACTCATGCAAATTATTTAGATCCTCCTGAAGTTCTCTACCATTGTTCTCGTTTTTTACTTTCTTCTCAATCTTTGCATCATCTGCAAACATATTCATGCATGAATTTACAGACTCTGGTAGGTCATTTACATATACAAGGAACAAAAGTGGCCCTAAAACTGAACCCTGTGGAACTCCACTACTAACTCTTCTCCATTCAGACACTGAGTGTCTTACTCTAACCCACTGTTCCTTCCTTCTAAGTAAGTTTTTATCCATTCCAAAACATTTCCACCTATTCTAGCCATTGATTGCAGCTTCCTAATAAGTCTCCCATGTGGAACAGTGTCAAACGCTTTCTGGAAGTCTAGGAATATGCAATCTGCCCAGCCCTCTCTTGCCTGTAAGATTTGGCTTACCTCATCATAAAATTCTAATAAGTTTGTTACTGTTGATATACCTTCTCTGAAGCCATGTTGCCTCACTGACAAAAAGTTGAAGGATTCCAAGTGAAGAGAGATATGTTTCCTTAGTAGTTTCTCCATAACTTTGCAAACTATGCTGGTCAAGGAAACTGGTCTATAGTTCAGAGCCGTATCCCTCCTTCCCTTTTTGAAGATAGGTATCACATTTGCTTGTTTCCAGCATCTTGGAATCTCCCCCGACTCCAGTGACTCCTTAAATATGATACTTAGTGCCACTGATATTGTGTTTGCGCATTTTTTAAGCACATGAGGGGATATGTCATCAGGACCTGTAGCTTTATGAACATTTAAATCCATCAGCGCTTTGCATACCTCTGTGGCTGTAAGGTTGATGTTCTCTAATACCGGCCCTTGAGCTTCTATCACTGCAATCTGAGGGGGTGGGGTATTTTCTACTGTAAATACTGACTGAAACTCCTTGTTCAATTCTTTGCAGATCTCTTCATCCGTCTCAGTGATGCTTCCATCCGCTCTCTTTAGCCTTAAAACCTGTTCTTTTACCTTCAGTTTTCCTCTGATAAAGCTGTGGAAAAGCTTGGGATTATCTTTAGCCTTCCTGGTGATGTCCCTCTCATAATCTCTCTCTGCCTCTCTCCTTTTACTTAGGTAGTCATTTCTTGCTCTTTTGTAGGTTTGCCAGGCATTTATGTTTTTTCTCCTCCTATACCTTTTCCAGCATTTGTCTCTCCATTCCTTAGCTCTTTTACACCCATTATCGAACCATTTCTCTCTGGCATGAATTACACCTACTTTGGTGACAGGTATGCAGTGTGTGTGTGTGTTCGTGCATGTGCAATTACTTATTTGTGCTTACGGGAAAGAGCCCTATGCTTGTAACTTCCCGTCTTCTGGTCGGGGTGTTTAATTTCCTAATTGCATTACGGGAAAGAACCCCATGCTCGTAACTCTCCGTCTCCTGGTCGGTTCCATTTTTGTACTTAGTGATACCTATGATAGGTGTCCTTAAAACTATGGATTGAGTTAGCATTAACTACCTTCTCGTTTAGCAATTTCCAATCATCAAATACTCTTACACTAAAAAATGTACTTCTTTACATCCTGCAAAGACGTTTTCTTATGAAGCTTCAAATTATGACTCAAGTTCGAGTGATGCAAAATCTCATGCATTCAGCAGGCTCTTCTTAAAACTGATATTGCATAATTCTGGCGCCAGTTTCGTGTCATGTCTTTGAACTTTTTCCAGCTTAACTATGTGCATACCTAATTGTGTTCACGGGAATGGGCATAAAGCTCGTATCTTCCCGTCTCCTGATCGGTTCCATTTTATACTTAGTGATACTTATCATACCTGTCCTTAAAACTATGGATTGAGATAGCATTAATTATCTCCGAGCTTAGCGAATTCCAATTATCAACTACTCTTACAATGAAAAAGTATTTCCTTACATCCTGCAATGAAATTTTCTTACGAAGATTCAAACTATGACCTCTAGTTCTAGAGCCAACCATATCAAAATATCGATCCCTATCCACTCTATCATAACCATGAAGGAATTTAAAGACTGTCACCATATCCACCCTCAATCTTCTAGCTTCGAGTGATGGTAAGTCTAGTTCCCTCAGCATCTCATCATAACTGAGATTGCGTATTTCTGGCACCAGTTTCGTGGCATGTCTTTGAACTTTTTCAAGCTTAGCTATGTGTTTTTTCAAGTGTGGATTCCAAAAGGGGGCTGCATATTCGAGTTTTGGCCTCACATAGATTACATAAATATTTCTGAACATTTCCTTGTCCATGTGCCTGAAGGCTACCCTTACATTTGATAAGAATGCATATGCTGCCCTCACTATGCCATTTATATGTATTTCTGGAGACAAATCTGCCAGTATGTTTACTCCTAGATCTCTCTCATTTTCTGTCTCTTGAAGTTGTACTCCAGCCACCGAGTAGTCAAGCTTGGGCCTTCTTGCACTTGTACCCATTCTCATTACCTTACATTTTGAAGTATTGAATTTCATTAGCCACTTTTCTGACCACTCATGTGATTACCTAATTGTGATTACCTAATTGTGTTTACGGGAAAGAGCCCAAAGCTCGTATCTTCCCGTCTCCTCATCGGTTCCATTTTAGACTTAGTGATACTTATCATACCTGTCCTTAAAACTATGGATTGAGATAGCAGTAACTACCTCCTCGCTTAGCGAATTCCAATTATCAACTACTCTTACACTGAAAAAGTATTTCCTTACATCCTGCAAAGAAGTTTTCTTACGAAGCTTCAAACTATGACCTCTAGTTCTAGTTCTAGTGTGTGTGTGTGTGTGTGTGTGTGCGTGTGTGTGTGTGTGTGTGTGTGTGTGTGTGATAGATCATCTCAAATAATAGTGGCTAAAATGAGGCCTTGAAGCGAGGTTTGGGCGTTTATGTGTGCATAAACAAACAAACAAACAAACAAACTTTATTTCCATTTCAATACAATGGGTATTCGTCAGCCATGGCAAGCCCCAACCCCCCACTGTGGTGTCCAACCACAGCAGTTCCTGCCAGTAAACAGCTTAAACTCTCGGTCTTGGACTGGAACCGATCTTTCGACCTCGTGAATGCAAAGCCAGCATAAGGCCCTGGCAGTGAAAGAGGAGAGGAAGAAAGAGAAGAATTTTGGATGAAAGTGAACGAGTATGTACAAGGCTTGGGGATGAATGTGAATGTAGTGTCGACGGGAAATTTGAATGTAAGAGTAGGAAATGAGCCGGTGGATGGGGATATTGGGAAGTATGGAGTACCTGGTAGGAAAGTTAGTGGTACAAAAATGATAGAAATGTGTATCGAGGGAGTGATGTTGATTGCTAATACTGTATATAAAAAGAAGGATGTGCACAAGTATAAGTGGGTCAGAATAATTAATGGAAGAGTAATGGATAGATCATTGATGGATTTTGTTGTGGTGGACAGTAGGGTGATTAGAAGAGTATTGGATGTGAATATACTGAGAGGACCTAGTGGTGTAATATCTAATATTATTTAGTGGAAAGTAGAGTGCGAGTGGGACCAGTGGAGACGACTAGTGAAGAGATGAGACCCCATATGAAAATGGGAATGCAACTAGAGGAAGAAGAAGAGTGCGAGTGGGAGAAAAGTGGAGAAAGAGGAGAAGCAAGAGAGGAAGAAAGGTGCTAAAAATGAGTGAACTGAAGAAGAAAGAGAATTACTGTGAGTATAAGGTTAGTCTGAGGAATGCGAGGAA
>JAXCGZ010011360.1:115000-117500 GCA_037179515.1 Halocaridina rubra
TGGCACCAGTTTCGTGACATGTCTTTGAACTTTTTCAAGCTTAGCAATGTGCTTTTTCAAGTGTGGATTCCATAAGGGGGCTGCATATTCGAGTTTTGGCCTCACATAGGTTACATAAATATTTCTGAACATTTCCTTGTCCATGTGCCTGAAGGCTACCCTTATATTTGATAAGAAGGCATATGCTGCCCTTACTATGCCATTTATATGTATTTCTGGAGACAAATCTGCCAGTATGTTTACTCCTAGATCTCTCTCATTTTCTGTCTCTTGAAGTTGTACTCCAGCCACCATGTAGTCAAGCTTTGGCCATCTTGCACTTGTACCCATTCTCATTACCTTACATTTTGAAGTATTGAATTTCATTAGCCACTTTTCTGACCACTCATGCAGACTATTTACATCTTTCTGAAGTTCTCTACCATTGTTCTCGCTTATTACTTTCTTCACGATCTTTGCATCATCTGCAAACATATTCATGAATCAATTTACAGACTCTGGTAGGTCATTTACATACACAAGGAACAAAAGTGGCCCTAAAACTGAACCCTGTGGAACTCCACTACTAACTCTTCTCCATTCAGTCACTGAGTATCTTACTCTAACCCTCTGTTCCCTTCCTTCTAAGTAAGTTTTTATCCATTCCAAAACATTTTCACCTATTCTAGCCATTGATTGCAGCTTCCTAATAAGTCTCCCATGTGGAACAGTGTCAAACGCTTTCTGGATGTCTAGGAATATGCAATCTGCCCAGCCCTCTCTTTCCTGAAAGATTCGGCTTACCTCATCATAAAATTCTAATGAGTTTGTTACTGTTGATATACCTTCTCTGAAGCCATGTTGCCTAACTGACAAAAATTTGAAGGATTCCAAGTGAAGAGAGATATGTTTCCTTAGTAGTTTCTCCATAACTTTGCAAACTATGCTGGTCAAGGAAACTGGTCTATAGTTCAGAGCCGTATCCCTCCTTCCCTTTTTGAAGATAGGTATCACATTTGCTTGTTTCCAGCATCTTGGAATCTCCCCTGACTCCAGTGACTTTTTAAATATGATACTTAGTGCCACTGATTTTGAGTTTGTGCATTTTTTAAGCACATGAGGGGATATGTCATCAGGACCTGTAGCTTTATGAACATCTAAATCCATCAGCGCTTTGCATACCTCTATGGCTGTTAGGTTGATGTTCTCTAATACCGGCCCTTGAGCTTCTATCTCTGCAATCTGAGGTGGTGGGGTATTTTCTACTGTAAATACTGACTGAAACTCCTTGTTCAATTCTTTGCAGATCTCTTCATCCGTCTCAGTGATGCTTCCATCCGCTCTCTATAGCCTTAAAACCTGTTCTTTTGCCTTCAGTTTTCCTCTGATAAAGCTGTGGAAAAGCTTGGGATTTTCTTTAGACTTCCTGGTGATGTCCCTCTCATAGTCTCTCTCTGCCTCTCTCCTTTTACTTAGGTAGTCATTTCTTGCTCTTTTGTAGGTTTGCCAGGCATTTATGTTTTTTCTCCTCCTATACCTTTTCCAGCATTGGTCTCTCCACTCCTTAGCTCTTTTACACCCATTATCGAACCATTTCTCTCTGGCATGAATTACACCTACTTTGGTGACAGGTATGCAGCAATCTACTATCTTCCCATATTTCTCACAAAAGATATCATACATTTCTTGTACAGATTTGTTGTAAAATAAGGTTCTCCAGTCAATAACTGCAAAAAGCTCATTCATTTTGATGTAATCTCCTTTCAGATAGTTCCTCCTCATGTCCTCAGTGCCTCTACTCTCAGGCAGAATATCTTCAATGATATACTCCATTAACAACACACAGTGGTCACTCTTTCCAATTGGTGGTTCATACTCAATTTTTTCAATATCCAACACATTATCTGTGAATACTATATCAAGTAGTGATGGCTCATCCCCACCCCTGGCCCTCGTCGGTTCCATTACATGTTGGTGTAGGAAATTTCTTTGTACGCAATCTAGGGATCTTGCCCCGAATGAGTCCTCACCACTGTGTGGGTTAAGATTTATCCAATCTATCTCTTTATGATGAAAATCTCCCATAATCAAAATCCTACATTTTTTTTTTCCCGTGCCATGTTAACAACTGAGTTTATGACTTCAATAGTACCTATATGACTTTCCTCATAAACTTCAAGCTTATTCTGGTTCCTTGGTGGGTGATATACAACAGTTATTATAATGCTCTCTGACCCAGTATTTATGCGAGCAACAAGAAATTCCTTGAACTCATATTTCTATAGCCAAGTTTATTTCTTCAACTTGAATCCTTTCACTTATGAGCAGTGCTATCCCTCCACCAGTCCTCTCAGATCTTTCAACCCTTAGTACTCTGAAACCCTTAGGAAAAACTGTGACACTGTTTATGACCTCACTCAACTTAGTCTCTGTAATTGCTACTATATCTGCCTTGCTGTTGTGAATCCTATCTTTTAATTCTACTGCCTTACCAGCTAATCTATCAGCATTTGTGTATAAC
>JAXCGZ010011360.1:130000-137500 GCA_037179515.1 Halocaridina rubra
TTTAGACTTAGTGATACTTATCATACCTGTCCTTAAAACTATGGATTGAGATAGCATTAACTACCTCCTCGCTTAGCCAATTCCAATTATCAACTACTCTTACACTGAAAAAGTATTTCCTTACATCCTGCAAACAAGTTTTCTTGCGAAGCTTCAAGCTATGACCTCTAGTTCTAGAGCCAGCCATATCAAAATATAGATCCCTATCCACTCTATCATAACCATGAAGGAATTTAAAGACTGTCACCATATCCCCCCTCACTCTTCTAGCTTCGAGTGATGGTAAGTCTAATTCCCGCAGCCTCTCATCATAACTGAGATTGCGTATTTCTGGCACCAGTTTCGTGGCATGTCTTTGAACTTTTTCAAGCTTAGCTATGTGCTTTTTCAAGTGCGGATTCCAAAAGGGGGCTGCATATTCGAGTTTTGGCCTCACATAGGTTACATAAATATTTCTGAACATTTCCTTGTCCATGTGCCTGAAGGCTACCCTTACATTTGACAAGAATGCATATGCTGCCCTTACTATGCCATTTATATGTATTTCTGGAGACAAATCTGCCAGTATGTTTACTCCTAGATCTCTCTCATTTTCTGTCTCTTGAAGTTGTACTCCAGACACCGAGTAGTCAAGCTTGGGCCTTCTTGCACTTGTACCCATTCTCATTACCTTACATTTTGAAGTATTGAATTTCATTAGCCACTTTTCTGACCACTCATGCAGATTATTTAGATCCTCCTGAAGTTCTCTACCATTGTTCTCGTTTTTTACTTTCTTCACAATCTTTGCATCATCTGCAAACATATTCATGAATGAATTTACAGAACTCTGGTAGGTCATTTACATATACAAGGAACAAAAGTGGCCCTAAAACTGAACCCTGTGGAACTCCACTACTAACTCTTCTCCATTCAGACACTGAGTGTCTTACTCTAACCCTCTGTTCCCTTCCTTCTAAGTAAGTTTTTATCCATTCCAAAACATTCCCACCTATTCTAGCCATTGATTGCAGCTTCCTAATAAGTCTCCCATGTGGAACAGTGTCAAACGCTTTCTGGAAGTCTAGGAATATGCAGTCTGCCCAGCCCTCTCTTTCCTGTAAGATTTGGCTTACCTCATCATAAAATTCTAATAAGTTTGTTACTGTTGATCTACCTTCTCTGAAGCCATGTTGCCTCACTGACAAAAAGTTGAAGGATTCCAAGTGAAGAGAGATATGTTTCCTTAGTAGTTTCTCCATAACTTTGCAAACTATGCTGGTCAAGGAAACTGGTCTATAGTTCAGGGCCGTATCCCTCCTTCCCTTTTTGAAGATAGGTATCACATTTGCTTGTTTCCAGCATCTTGGAATCTCCCCCGACTCCAGTGACTCCTTAAATATGATACTTAGTGCCACTGAAATTGTGTTTGCGCATTTTTTAAGCACATGAGGGGATATGTCATCAGGACCTGTAGTTTTATGAACATCTAAATCCATCAGCGCTTTGCATACCTCTGTGGCTGCAACGTTGATGTTCTCTAATACCTGCCCTTGAGCTTCTATCACTGCAATCTGAGGGGGTGGGGTATTTTCTACTGTAAATACTGACTGAAACTCCTTGTTCAATTCTTTGCAGATCTCTTCATCCGTCTCAGTGATGCTTCCATCCGCACTCTTTAGCTTTAAAACCTGTTCTTTTACCTTCAGTTTTCCTCTGATAAAGCTGTGGAAAAGCTTGGGATTTTCTTTAGCCTTCCTGGTGATGTCCTTCTCATAGTTTCTCTCTGCCTCTCTCCTTTTACTTAGGTAGTCATTTCTTGCTCTTTTGTAGGTTTGCCAGGCATTTATGTTTTTTCTCCTCCTATACCTTTTCCAGCATTTAAGCTCTTTTACACCCATTATCGAACCATTTCTCGCTGGCATGAATTACACCTACTTTGGTGACAGGTATGCAGCAATCTACTATCTTCCCATATTTCTCACAAAAGATGTCATACATTTCTTGTACAGATTTGTTGTAAAATAAGGTTCTCCAGTCAATAACTGCAAAAAGCTCATTCATTTTGATGTAATCTCCTTTCGGATAGTTCCTCCTCATGTCCTCAGTGCCTCTACTCTCAGGAAGAATATCTTCAATGATATACTCCATCAACAACACACAGTGGTCACTCTTTCCAATTGGTGGTTCATACTCAATATTTTCAATATCCAACACATTATCTGTGAACACTAGATCAAGTAGTGATGGCTCATCCCCACCCCTGGCCCTTGTTGGTTCCATTACATGTTGGTGTAGGAAATTCCCTTGTACGCAATCTAGGAATCTTGCCCCGAATGAGTCCTCACCACTGTGTGGGTCAAGATTTATCCAATCTATCTCTTTATGATTAAAGTCTCCCATAATCAAAATCCAACATTTTTTTTCCCGTGCCATGTTAACAACTGAGTTTATGACTTCCATAGTACCTATATGACTTTCCTCATAAACTTCAAGCCTATTTTGGTTCCTTGGTGGGTTGTATACAACAGTTATTATAATGCTCTCTGACCCAGTATTTATGCGAGCAACAAGAAATTCCTTGAACTCACTTTCTATAGCCAAGTTTATTTCTTCGACTTGAATCCTTTCACTTATGAGCAGTGCTATCCCTCCACCAGTCCTCTCAGATCTTTCAACTCTTAGTATTCTGAAACCCTTAGGAAAAACTGTGACACTGTTTATGTCCTCACTCAACTTAGTCTCTGTAATTGCTACTATATCTGCCTTACTGTTGTGAATCCTATCTTTTAATTCTACTGCCTTACCAGCTAATCCATCGGCATTTGTGTATAACAATCTTAATGAGGCCCCATCCCCTGATCTTCTGTCATTATCTTCTTTATCTCCCCTTTGTCTGGAAGAACTCTGTAATGAAAATTTTTCTTCTCTTCTTCATTTCTTTCATCATTTAACCTTCTTGCCTCTTGCAACAAGTTTTTGATCTTTCCCATCTCTTCCTGTGTTCTGTATTGTCTAATGAACACTTCTTTGAATTCTTGAAGGTCTTTTAGACTTTTTTTTCTCAACAATATTTCCCTACATGTTTCCCCTCTCTCAAAGGTTACTTTTGTTGGTCTCGGTTTTCCTTCCCTCGAATATTTATCTAGTTGGTGTATGTTTACAATATCCTCAGGACCACATACTACTCCAAGCTTTCTTATCAGGTCTACAACCCTAGCTTTATTTTCTTCAAGTCTCCCCTGCCATGTTGGCTCCTGGGACTCGCTTATGCCTGAGATTACAACTGTCTTCTCCTTATCAAGTGCCTGTCTGATGAGTGGGTTTGCCCTTTCCATCACAACGTCTTTCATTTTTTCGATTTCTGTCTCTTTATAGACAACTGTTTGTATGTTTTCCAGTGCCACCACCTTTACAGCCTCTTTTACTGCCACATTCCCCTTTAGTGCATCAGCAAAGGAAGTTTTCATGGCATCATTTTCCATATTCAGTTCCTGAAACTCTTTTCTGAACTGTTCAATGTTTTCCTTAATCTGGACATTCCAAGCAGCAATCTCGTCTCTCTCAGAAGAGAGCAGTGAACTAACATCTAATTCCTTTAGGTTGTCATTCAGCTGTTTGTTTTTATCTTCTTGTCTAGAAAGTCTAGAATCTAGTTGACTCTTTTCCCCTTCCAGCTTCCTTATTCTTTTTTTCTAGTTCCTTTCTCTCCTGCCCTTGTGCTTTATTTGCTTCCTCCAAAGATCTTATTTGCTCTCTGAGTGTTTCATTCTCTTTCATTTCTCCATCCATATTCTGAATTTTATCATCAAGGCTTATAACCATTTCCTCTAAATTTTTGATTTTCTGCTTGAGTCTCCTGATGGCTACCCCTCCTACCGACCCATGGATGGGAGAGGTTTGGGACAGAGATGGCGTCATTTTTATGTTCTCCCTTTCACAGAATATAGAAAGAAGACGAGAAAGAGGAAAAAAAAAAAACTTTTAATTAAGCTTCACACCGAATTTTTATATCTCCATATAAGTGCTATTTAGTGACTCAATTTATCTCTTTTCTGGTAACACACATCTTAACTTAAAAACTTGACCATGGTAATTTAAGGATAAAAAGAAAAAGAAAAAAATGCAACAAAACAAAAGTCAAACCTGAAGGAAAAATTTGAACCTGTGTCTGAGGTGGCACCCACCTGTTTCTGCTATATATTCTTCCTAACTGATAAAATCACTTGCTAACCAAGGTATGTTATCACAAGATTAGACTTTACATTTAACTCAATATATATACAAAATAAAAACAAAATAGTAAAAGAGAAAGCTAAAAGAAAAGCAAAAATAAAAAAATTAAGAAAATAAGACAGCTGTACTACTTGGCAAGTTAACTCAGTACTATTGACAGGTGGATATTTGTTTGTTTGTTTGTTTTTTACTTATTCAATTATTTTGTGTATCAAACTAACTAACAAGTTAATATAAATGGGAAGGATACTGATTTTAACAATATATGGAACCACAGGATCAGGTAAACGGCTTAAGAGCTTTCCCCAGTTTACACAAAAAATTAGGTAATGTGATGTGATGGCTTCACCTCTGGCAACTCTTCTAAATTTCCTTCAAGGCAGAACTGGACGGCAGCTTCTCTCTCCCCTCACGAAAAATGTTCTCAATTTGTTTTCCTTTAATATTTTGGACAGTCTCGTCATACAACAAATATAAGTTTTGTACTCACAATACTCTGCAGGATTTCAGATTTAGGGAAATTATGGTAAAGTTTTCCACTAAGCACTTAGTCACTGGAAACAATTAAAAATTTAAGAGGAGCAGTTCCGTGTGTCACTGAACGCACGGTGTGTGTGTGATTACCTAATTGTGTTTACGGGAAAGAGCCCAAAGCTCGTATCTTCCCGTCTCCTCATTGGTTCCATTTTAGACTTAGTGATACTTATCATACCTGTCCTTAAAACTATGGATTGAGATAGCATTAACTACCTCCTCGCTTAGCCAATTCCAATTATCAACTACTCTTACACTGAAAAAGTATTTCCTTACATCCTGCGAAGAAGTTTTCTTACGAAGCTTCAAACTATGACCTCTAGTTCTAGAGCCAGCCATATCAAAATATCGATCCCTATCCACTCTATCATAACCATGAAGGAATTTAAAGACTGTTACCATATCCCCCCTCACTCTTCTAGCTTCGAGTGATGGTAAGTCTAATTCCCTCAGCCTCTCATCATAACTGAGATTGCGTATTTCTGGCACCAGTTTCGTGGCATGTCTTTGAACTTTTTCAAGCTTAGCTATGTGCTTTTTCAAGTGCGGATTCCAAAAGGGGGCTGCATACTCCAGTTTTGGCCTCACATAGGTTACATAAATATTTCTGAACATTTCCTTGTCCATGTGCCTGAATGCTACCCTTACATTTGATAAGAATGCATATGCTGCCCTTACTATGCCATTTATATGTATTTCTGGAGACAAATCTGCCAGTATGTTTACTCCTAGATCTCTCTCATTTTCTGTCTCTTGAAGTTGTACTCCAGCCACCGAGTAGTCAAGCTTGGGCCTTCTTGCACTTGTACCCATTCTCATTACCTTACATTTTGAAGTATTGAATTTCATTAGCCACTTTTCTGACCACTCATGCAGATTATTTAGATCCTCCTGAAGTTCTCTACCATTGTTCTCGTTTTTTACTTTCTTCACAATCTTTGCATCATCTGCAAACATATTCATGAATGAATTTACAGACTCTGGTAGGTCATTTACATATACAAGGAACAAAAGTGGCCCTAAAACTGAACCCTGTGGAACTCCACTACTAACTCTTCTCCATTCAGATACTGAGTGTCTTACTCTAACCCTCTGTTCCCTTCCTTCTAAGTAAGTTTTTATCCATTCCAAAACATTTTCACTTATTCTAGCCATTGATTGCAGCTTCCTAATAAGTCTCCCATGTGGAACAGTGTCAAACGCTTTCTGGAAGTCTAGGAATATGCAATCTGCCCAGCCCTCTCTTTCCTGTAAGATTTGGCTTACCTCATCATAAAATTCTAATAAGTTTGTTACTGTTGATCTACCTTCTCTGAAGCCATGTTGCCTCACTGACAAAAAGTTGAAGGATTCCAAGTGAAGAGAGATATGTTTCCTTAGTAGTTTCTCCATAACTTTGCAAACTATGCTGGTCAAGGAAACAGGTCTATAGTTCAGAGCCGTATCCCTCCTTCCCTTTTTGAAGATAGGTATCACATTTGCTTGTTTCCAGCATCTTGGAATCTCCCCCGACTCCAGTGACTCCTTAAATATGATACTTAGTGCCACTGATATTGTGTTTGCGCATTTTTTAAGCACATGAGGGGATATGTCATCGGGACCTGTAGCTTTATGAACATTTAAATCCATCAGCGCTTTGCATACCTCTGTGGCTGTAAGGTTGATGTTCTCTAATACCGGCCCTTGAGCTTCTATCAGTGCAATCTGAGGGGGTGGGGTATTTTCTACTGTAAATACTGACTGAAACTCCTTGTTCAATTCTTTGCAGATCTCTTCATCCGTCTCAGTGATGCTTCCATCCGCTCTCTTTAGCCTTAAAACCTGTTCTTTTACCTTCAGTTTTCCTCTGATAAAGCTGTGGAAAAGCTTGGGATTTTCCTTAGCCTTCCTGGTGATGTCCCTCTCATAATCTCTCTCTGCCTCTCTCCTTTTACTTAGGTATTCATTTCTTGCTCTTTTGTAGGTTTGCCAGGCATTTATGTTTTTTCTCCTCCTATACCTTTTCCAGCATTTGTCTCTCCACTCCTTTGCTCTTTTACACCCATTATCGAACCATTTCTCTCTGGCATGAATTACACCTACTTTGGTGACAGGTATGCAGCAATCTACTATCTTCCCATATTTCTCACAAAAAATGTCATACATTTCTTGTACAGATTTGTTGTAAAATAAGGTTCTCCAGTCAATAACTGCAAAAAGCTCATTCATTTTGATGTAATCTCCTTTCGGATAGTTCCTCCTCATGTCCTCAGTGCCTCTACTCTCAGGAAGAATATCTTCAATGATATACTCCATCAACAACACACAGTGGTCACTCTTTCCAATTGGTGGTTCATACTCAATTTTTTCAATATCCAACACATTATCTGTGAACACTAGATCAAGTAGTGATGGCTCATCCCCACCCCTGGCCCTTGTTGGTTCCATTACATGTTGGTGTAGGAAATTCCCTTGTACGCAATCTAGGAATCTTGCTGTGTGTATGTGTGTGTGTGTGTGTGTGTGTGTGTGTGTATATATATATATATATATATATATATATATATATATATGTATGTATGTATGTATGTATGTATGTATGTATGTATGTATATATATATATATATATATATATATATATATATATATATATATATATATATATATATATATATATATATATATATATATATATATATATATATATATATATATATATATATATATATATATATATATATATATATATATATATATATATATATATATATA
>JAXCGZ010011360.1:145000-160000 GCA_037179515.1 Halocaridina rubra
CAGCTGAGGGTTATGGCATTATGCAACCAAAGATTGCCTCTGTCACAAACGCTTTTGGATCATTCTTTAAGGAACTGCAGATGGTGTATTTCAAAGGATGTTCGACCGTTATATTCCATGAACCCTCATCTCTGCATCATGATGAAAAGTTTCAACCAGATGAGAAGGAAGATAGGCTCAACATGGATATAATTCTAAGGGACATTGTTAGTTCATCAAGAATTATATTCACTTTAGAAGACAGTCTCTCGTCAACTTTAGAAGACATGAACTTGAATACAATTACACACTGCCCAGTTTATGTGACAGTTGCACCCATGATTTCATCCGTTTCAGATTTCTATGCTCTCCCCAACAAAGATTGGGATAAATACTTCCTTTCTCGTAAGCACATCATCTATACTGAAAGTTCCATAGAGGATATTAAGGAATTTATGAAAGCTGGGGAAATCAGTACCATGACACAACTTCTGATTATTCGTCCATATGCAGGTTCTTCCCCTGCTTTGCATGTCTATACAAATAATCCGTATGCTCCCTCTACTGAGTCCTGGCTTAATTTCCTGATGGTATGGAGAGGGGGCTCTCTGTCCATTAGTACAAATCTGTTCCCAGACAAGCTTAGAAACTTCCACGGACACAAAATGAAAGTTGTAGCATTTCACTTCCCTCCCAGGATATTTTTGGTGAAAAAACATGGCATAACTCAAGTATATGGCGTTGATATTGAGGTAATGATCTTTTTTTACATTTCGTAAATATATTACTTATCTTGCTTATAGTCAATATTATTCTATTCAACTTTATGTGGAAAATAATGTTCTTTAATAAGATTTGCAAGTTTTGAATAATTCAGTCAATTTATTTGGAAAATATCTGTATTTATTTACAGCTCTGTAATCTCATTTTCAGGTTCTGAAAGCGCTAAGTAAGGCTCTCAACTTTTCACTGAGCTATAGTCGACCTTCGGACAATGAGATGTGGGGTTGGGATCAAGGCAATGGTTCCTGGACGGGTCTTATGGGCGACTTACAGTACAGAAAGGCCGATATAGGAGTGGCAGACCTGTACATCATGGAGAATTACTTTACCATTATCGATATGTCCATTGAATATGACATAGAATATCTTTGCTTTGTCAACCTGGTTCCTGGACCCCTGCCACAGTGGATGGCTCTTGGATTACCATTTCTTCTTGAAAGCTGGATAGCTGTATGCATAACAATTGTGGCAGGAATGATATTTATCGTTTTGTTGAGGTACTGTGGATATTTCAGTGGAAGAGATGAAGTTCAGTGGTTTAACAGCCCAAGCAACACTTCTCTACTCTTGTTTTCTATTGTCTTGAACAACGCTTGGACCCGGGGACCTAGTACCTCTCATATGAGGATCTTCTTGACACTGTGGAGTGTGGCATTCTTCATATTAGCTAGCGCCTATCGAGGAAACTTGATTTCTTACTTAACGGTACCCTTAGAGCAACCACCTATTGATACTCACAAGCAGTTGTACGAGAAAGGCACTGACGTTGGTAGCATGGGCAATACTTTCAAGAATCTAATGGAAAAGAATGCCGATCCTTACGTTCGGCTCTTAGCCAATAGATACCAGATGATTCCTTCTCCAGATGTTGGATTCCAGAGAACGTTGCAAGGTAAGCTTTGTTTAGTTTCTTTCACCTAGATGGGTACATTCCTCTTCAACCTCCTCCTCCTCTCTGAAACCCAGCTGTCTAGCAATCCTTCCCCTGAACCATTTCAAATATCTCACTATAACCTGTATTCTCAATTCCATTGAAATTGTTGAGTCTATGCCTGCAGTAACAATAACACTTCTATTACAAGGATCATGAACCTTGAATCTCCTGACTTTGATGTTCTCTGGCTGAAGATCTATCTCTCCACTACCACTATATTTCTTTGCTTCTGTTACTGCTCTCCAAACTCCACTGAATTTGTAACTTTCTTTTAATATCTGTCCTCTTGCCAGGAATCCTTGCTATTTTCTCACTCACATGCTGAACTTCTCTATATTGGGAGATTTCAGTGTACGCCACACTGAATGGCTTAATTCTTCTCACAATTATGTGGGAGGAAGTCAGGCCCTTGCTTTCTCTATTACTCACTATCTAGAGCAACTACCAAACATCCTACTCATGTTCCCAATCGCCACGAACATGCAACTAACACTCTTGTATGGTTTCTTACTTCTAATCCTTCAAACAACTCATATTCTGTACTTTCCCCTCTTGGTAAATCTGACAACTTGATCCTAATCTCTTTCAATTTTGCAACCTCTCCATCAGTTCCTCCTACCCAGTGCCGCCTTTGACACTTTGAGCATAGCCACTGCAATGATTTGCGTTACTTTCTCTCGCTCTTCCCATGGGATGAATACTGCTTTCAGACACACAACCCTGATCAAGTAGCCCTAAAAGTTGCCGACATGATAACTTCAGGATTGAAGATGCTCATCCCCCCCTCTGTGAAAACTTTTTGCCTCCCCTAATTGTTGGTTTGACCGTGCCTACCTGATCGTACAAAGCCTCTCCCTCTGATTTAATTCATTCTGCTTTTATTACAGCCAGGAATCGCTGCAACTGCTCAGATTCGAAGGTCTAAAGCTTCCTTTTTAAGAAGGAAAGTTGATGACATTAACTCCTCCCCAACTGATATATGTTTCTGGTCCTTACTTAAAAACCTCTCCAAAGACTTCTGTAACTCAAGCTCTCCCCATCTCATTTGTTCTGATGGTTCTATGGCTTGCTTTTCACTGACAAAGCCACTCTCTTTGGCTCTCATTTTTCTGCCAACTATTCCATAAGCAATTACAGTGCACCTGTTCCTCGTACTTTACCCCTTTATAGCCCCAAGCCCTCCCTTATTTTTCTTCATGTATAGTCCATAAGGTTCTTCACTCTCAAGAGCCAAGCAAGGCATCCGTACCGGATGGTATCCCTGTAAGGTTCCTAGAGGGGTTTGTAGATGAACTGGTTCCAGTGCTTTGCCATCTTTTCGCATCACTCTCTCAACCAGTATCAATCCATCTTTAAAGCATGCTCTAGTTCAATCTGCTTCTAAAATGGGTGACCCCTCTATTCCTTGCAACTACCGACCTATTACCCTAACCTCTGTTATCACTAGGGCATTTGAAACTTTACTCAATTCACACTTCTTGACATGTCTTGAATCTAACTTGCTTATCTCGTATCACCAGTGCAGCTTCCGCGAAGCAAGATCCTCTGTTGTTTATTCATGTGTGTCATCTTCTCTGAGGAACTATGGGGAATCATTTGTTGTCACCCTTGATATCTCTAAGGCTCTTGACAGAGTCTGGCAAAAGGCTCTGTTAGCCAGAATTCCTGCTTATGGCTTTACCCTTTCTCTCTGTTCTCTGATTTCCAGTTTTCTTTCTGACCATTTTATATCTGTGGTTGTTAACAGCACAACATCTAGCTCATCCCCTATGAGCAGTGGTGTTCAACATGGTTATGTTCTTTCAGCTATTCTGTTCCTTCTCTTTATTAACTATCTTCTTCTTTCCAAATCTTTCTCTCTCATCCATGCCTTTGCCGATAATTCTAACCTTCATTTTTCCTCTGGCTTCTCTTCAGAACCTTCATCTGCTACTCGTAATCAGTCTCATATCACTCCCCTACTCTCAGCTCCGATTTGCAGAGCGTATCTGAGTGGGGCGCCCAAAATTTAGTTAAATTTAATGCCTACAGGACAGAGTTTCTTGCTATATCTTTATCTATTTATCCTCCTGATAGCCCTATTGTCTTTGAAAGTAATGAAATTTGCCCTCTTAATTCTGTTAACTTATTAGGAATCCTAATAGCCTCTAACTTGTCATTGAGGAGTTTCATAAACCAAATTTCTTAATCTGAATCTAAAAAATTGGGTTCTATCATTTTCGTCATTACTTTTCCTCTTTCAATTTACTTAAAATCTATAGAGGTCTTATCTAGCCCTACTTAGAATACCGCTTGCACATCTGGGGTAATTCTTCATATACTTATCTCCTTAATAGGATTGCATCTAAAGCAATCAGACTCATCAATGACCCTTCACACTCTTTTAATCCGTTTTAACACAAGCGGCCTTGTCTCAAGGTACTGTGTGGAGATTTGTAGATCACGGATTGGTCAGTGCAGTGATTGATTTTTTCCCATCTACCCCCATACTCTGCAAATCTTCCTCCTTCTGTCTCATATCACTCTCCTACTCTCAGCTCCGATTTGCAGAGCGTATCTGAGTGGGGCGCCCAAAATTTAGTTAAATTTAATGCCTACAGGACAGAGTTTCTTGCTATATCTTTATCTATTTCTCCTCCTGATAGCCCTATTGTCTTTGAAAGTAATGAAATTTGCCCTCTTAATTCTGTTAACTAATTAGGAATCCTAATAGCCTCTAACTTGTCATTGAGGAGTTTCATAAACCAAATTTCTTAATCTGAATCTAAAAAATTGGGTTCTATCATTTTCGTCATTACTTTTCCTCTTTCAAGTTACTTAAAATCTATAGAGGTCTTATCTAGCCCTACTTAGAATACCGCTTGCACATCTGGGGTAATTCTTCATATACTTATCTCCTTAATAGGATTGCATCTAAAGCAATCAGACTCATCAATGACCCTTCACACTCTTTTAATCCGTTTTAACACAAGCGGCCTTGTCTCAAGGTACTGTGTGGAGATTTGTAGATCACGGATTGGTCAGTGCAGTGATTGATTTTTTCCCATCTACCCCCATGCTCTGCAAATCTTCCTCCTTCTGTCTCATATCACTCTCCTACTCTCAGCTCCGATTTGCAGAGCGTATCTGAGTGGGGCGCCCAAAATTTAGCTAAATTTAATGCCTACAGGACAGAGTTTCTTGCTATATCTTTATCTATTTCTCCTCCTGATAGCCCTATTGTCTTTGAAAGTAATGAAATTTGCCCTCTTAATTCTGTTAACTTATTAGGAATCCTAATAGCCTCTAACTTGTCATTGAGGAGTTTCATAAACCAAATTTCTTAATCTGAATCTAAAAAATTGGGTTCTATCATTTTCGTCATTACTTTTCCTCTTTCAAGTTACTTAAAATCTATAGAGGTCTTATCTAGCCCTACTTAGAATACCGCTTGCACATCTGGGGTAATTCTTCATATACTTATCTCCTTAATAGGATTGCATCTAAAGCAATCAGACTCATCAATGACCCTTCACACTCTTTTAATCCGTTTTAACACAAGCGGCCTTGTCTCAAGGTACTGTGTGGAGATTTGTAGATCACGGATTGGTCAGTGCAGTGATTGATTTTTTCCCATCTACCCCCATACTCTGCAAATCTTCCTCCTTCTGTCTCATATCACTCTCCTACTCTCAGCTCCGATTTGCAGAGCGTATCTGAGTGGGGCGCCCAAAATTTAGTTAAATTTAATGCCTACAGGACAGAGTTTCTTGCTATATCTTTATCTATTTCTCCTCCTGATAGCCCTATTGTCTTTGAAAGTAATGAAATTTGCCCTCTTAATTCTGTTAACTAATTAGGAATCCTAATAGCCTCTAACTTGTCATTGAGGAGTTTCATAAACCAAATTTCTTAATCTGAATCTAAAAAATTGGGTTCTATCATTTTCGTCATTACTTTTCCTCTTTCAAGTTACTTAAAATCTATAGAGGTCTTATCTAGCCCTACTTAGAATACCGCTTGCACATCTGGGGTAATTCTTCATATACTTATCTCCTTAATAGGATTGCATCTAAAGCAATCAGACTCATCAATGACCCTTCACACTCTTTTAATCCGTTTTAGCACAAGCGGCCTTGTCTCAAGGTACTGTGTGGAGAATTGTAGATCACGGATTGGTCAGTGCAGTGATTGATTTTTTCCCATCTACCCCCATACTCTGCAAATCTTCCTCCTTCTGTCTCATATCACTCTCCTGCTCTCAGCTCCGATTTGCAGAGCGTATCTGAGTGGGGCGCCCAAAATTTAGCTAAATTTAATGCCTACAGGACAGAGTTTCTTGCTATATCTTTATCTATTTCTCCTCCTGATAGCCCTATTGTCTTTGAAAGTAATGAAATTTGCCCTCTTAATTCTGTTAACTTATTAGGAATCCTAATAGCCTCTAACTTGTCATTGAGGAGTTTCATAAACCAAATTTCTTAATCTGAATCTAAAAAATTGGGTTCTATCATTTTCGTCATTACTTTTCCTCTTTCAAGTTACTTAAAATCTATAGAGGTCTTATCTAGCCCTACTTAGAATACCGCTTGCACATCTGGGGTAATTCTTCATATACTTATCTCCTTAATAGGATTGCATCTAAAGCAATCAGACTCATCAATGACCCTTCACACTCTTTTAATCCGTTTTAACACAAGCGTCCTTGTCTCAAGGTACTGTGTGGAGATTTGTAGATCACGGATTGGTCAGTGCAGTGATTGATTTTTCCCATCTACCCCCATACTCTGCAAATCTTCCTTCTTCTGTCTTTTCTAATTCTTATGACCTATCTTCCTTCAAAAAATGGATCTATCATCATCTCATGGCCTAATTCTGTCATATCTCTTGGTCCTCAGTACTTCGACTATTCTTTCAACCTGTCTTTTACCTATTGTGTATCATTCTGTTATTTCTGCCTAGTCCTTGTCCTTCAACTTTTTCTACGTCTTTTTGTTTTCTTTGTCCCCGAGTTTGATGAGGCAATTTTCTTGCCTATTCCTGTGTCACACTCTCAAAAAAAAGATACAATGTTAAATAATATATAGGCTAAGCTTTACTAGAAATTCGAAACTATAGAGAAAGTATTATGACTCATTTCTCAATGCATTCATCTTTCTTTCAAATCAGAACCTCTCTATATAAAACAATTTTTTTGAATGTTATGCATTAAAACACATTATTAACCTTGATATTAGATTCTTGCATATGCATTAGTCGGTGTAAAAATCAACCGCCCGTTGCGATACTACCGCTAAAGGTTTTCTGAACTTAAATAGGACTGTCCAGGACATTTCGATGTTAAGTCTTTCTTCAGTTGCGGTTCTTTTTCTATGCCTACCGCTACGCTGAATATTCTTGGATATTCATTACACATCTTTTATTATCCCTTCACAGCTGACAAGTCATTACACTCTCCATCTCTATTTCTCTTTATTTTATGTATTCTTCGCGCCCAGGCCCGATGAGGGCTGTTTTATCTTATTATTTTTTTTGGCCAGTCATGGCGTCACAATCGTAAAAAAAAAAATACACTGATGCGCTTGAATAAAGGGTAAAATAAATGCCCGTCCACTAATATTTGCACTCTCTCTTTTAGGAAAGTTTTCATTTTTTGAGAGCCGGGGGTTTTTGGAGTACATGATTGCCCTAGAGTACACCGACAGGCGAGGAAGAGCTTCATTACACGTGATGAGAGAGTACATTGCTCCTTTCGGTATTGGAGTAGCCTATCCAAAATACGTACCGTATATTGCTAAGTTTAACGAGCTCATTCGGCGACTGAAAGAGGCTGGTTTTGCTAAGAAATGGATGTCCGACATCATTCTGCGTAGCAAGAGTACCAAACCTGTCAATAAGGAGCAGGTATTCATTAAGTCTCATTTATTATAATATAAAAAAAAACTCTCATTTAAGCTTTCATTCGCACTATCGCGGACGCACATCCAAGTGCATGCACAGCATGATGTAAGAAACTATTTTTTTTAATCCAACACAGTAGATACAATAAAATTCAACAAGAGATGAAAATGTAGAAATAAAAATATTAAAAGGTTTAGGGTAAGATAAGAACTTTGAAGTGAATTGGTAATGTACTAGAAAACGGGGGAGTCAGTCATAAAGCTATTCCTGTAAAAAAGCCTACGTACACTCACTCCTACGTACACATAATTAGGTCATTACCATTAAGAAATTACATAATCAGTATGAGACTCTTTTGCATTAAGTTCTTTGATATTATTTGGATTACGACAATTTAATATTAGAGATATATTTAAAGGAATAAATGAAAAAATTATATATATATATATATATATATATATATATATATATATATATATATATATATATATATATATATATATATATATATATATATATATATATATATATATATATATATATATATATATATATATATATATATATATATATATATATATATATATATATATATATATATATATATATATATATATATATATATATATATATATATATATATGTGTGCATGTGTGTGTGTGTGTGTGTGTGTGTGTGTGTGTGTGTGTGTGTGTGTGTGTGTGTGTGTGTAAATGTGCATGGTTGTAGTATGATAGAGAGCAAAAGATGTAAGATTGGATATATGATTGGTAGGAGGAGGATGGATGTATTGGCATTGTGTTAGACGAAGATGACAGGAAAAGGAGAAGTGGCATTTGGTGATGTGACAGGTAGGGTGTCTGGGGTTGAAAGGGGGAGAGCGAGAGAAGATGTGGCATTATGCTGAGTGAATGGATGGTAAATAAGGTAGTTGAATGGAAAGAAGTGTCACCTAGGCTAATGTGTGTGAGGGCTAGGATAGGTAGGGAATGTTGGGCTTTCGTTAGTGAGTATGAGCCAGGATGTAAGAGAAGTGAGGAAGAGCGGGATGAATTCTGGAATGAGTTAACTAGGTGTGTGGATGGTCTGAGTAGAAGGAACTATGTAGTTGTGTTGGGTGACTTGAATGCCAGAGTGGGTGATGGAGAGGTAGAAGGTGTTGTAGGAAAGTATGGGGTACCAGGTGGGAATAATAGTGGCGAGAGACTGTTAGATATGTGTGTGGAGCAACAGTTGGTGATAGGTTATAGTTTTTTCAAGAAGAAATTAATAAATAAGTATACATGGATGAGAGTGGCAAATGGAAGAAAGAGCATTGATGGATTATGTGTTGGTAGCAAAGTGCATGATTGGTAGAGTGAAAGATGTGCATGCATTTAGGGGTGTGACTGCTGGGATGTCTGATCATTTTTTGGTTGAAACAAAAATGGTAGTAGCAAAAGAGTGGGGAAATAGAGTGGGGGGATGTAGAAGGGAAATGGTGAAGGTGGAAGAGTTGAAAAAGCCAGAGAAGAGACAGGAATATCAGGGCAGTTTGAAAGTGGAATATCCCAGGGTGAAAGAAAGAGAAGTTGGGGAGTTAGAGGAGGAATGGGGGTTGATGAATGAATGTTTTGTAGGACATGCAAGTGATGTGTGTGGAAAGAGGTTTGTTGGAAGTGGCATGAGGAGGGGCAGCGAGTGGTGGAATGAAGGTGTGAAAATGAAGGTGGAAAAGTAAAAGAGTGCTTTTGGGGAATGGCTGCAATGTAACAGTAGGGAGAAGTATGAAAGATATAGGGAGAAAAATGTGGAAGCCAAGCGAAAGGTAGAGGAAGAGAAGAGGTTGGCATATGTTAGGTGGGGACAGGATTTTAGTAGGTCATATGAGGAGAATTAAAAAGAAGTTTTGGAAAGAAGTGAAGAGAGTAAGGAAGGGTAGATCGAGGATGGAAGAGACAGTGAAAGATGTGAATGGACAGATGTTAAGAGGGAACAATGTAAGGAAAAGATGGGCAGAATATTTTGAGTGTTTGCTTAATGTAGAGGAAGATAGAGAGGCAGCTATAGTGGCAGTTGGGGGTGTTCAAATGCCAGTAATGGGAGATGAAAATGAGAGAGAGATTACAAGAGAGGAGGTGAAAAGGGCACTGTATGAAGCAAAAGCAGGTAAAGCACCTGGAATGGATGATATGAGAGCAGAGATGTTGAAAGAAGGGGGTCTGACTGCATTGGAATTGTTAGTGAGAGTGTTTAATATATGCTTTATGTTGTCAATGGTGCCAGTGGAATGAGTGATTGCTTGTATAGTGCCCCTATACAAAGGTAAGGGAGATGTGTATGAATGCAGTAATTTTAGGGGTATAAGTTTGTTGAGTGTGGTAGGAAAAGTGTATGGTAGGATACTGGTTAATAGGATTAGGGATAAGACAGCAAATGTGATCGCGGAAGTGCAGAGTGGTTTTCATAGTCATAGTCATAGATTTTATTGCCAAATATTTAGAATACATACATGAATCAATATGTACATTATATTCAGAGGCACTAGCCTGCTGAGCAAGAGCTCCTTGGCAGGCAGTTTAATATACATTTCACATATTTTAAAGTATGACGGCAATAGTTAACAAAAGCTCCAATATAGCAATCTCATACTTATCTTATAATAAAACAAAACAGTAACCTGACCTTAACCTGGACATGATGATACACCAATACTGTATTAATTATTAATCAACAGCTGCTTGATTTTGCCTAGGAGAGGTAGAGGTTTTATAGATCAGATTTTTATAGTTAGGCAGTTATGTGAGAAATATTTAGCAAAGGGTAAGGATGTGTATTTGCATTTTTGGATCTGGAGAAAGCGTATGATAGAGTTGATAGGGAGGCAATGAATGTTATGAGGTTATATGGAATTAATGGTAAACTGTTGCATGCAGTGAAGAGTTTGTATGAGGGTAGTAGAGCTTGTGTTAGGGTAGGGAATGAAGTGAGTGAGTGGTTTCCAGTGAGAGTGGGACTGAGACAGGGATGTGTGATGTCACCATGGCTGTTCAATTTGTATATTGATGGAGTTGTAAGAGAGGTGAACGAGCGAGTGCATGGTCGAGGTTTGAGAATGGTAGATGGGGATGATAATGAGTGAAAGCTGAATCAGATGCTGTATGCAGATGATACTGTGGTGGTGGCAGATTCAGAGGCGAAGGTGTGTCAGTTAGTGTCAGAATCTGGAATGGTGTGTGAGAGAAGGAAGTTGCGAGTGAATGTGGGAAAGAGTAAGGTTATGAGGTGTACAAGAAATGAGGATGGTGCTGGATTGAATGTTATGTTGAATGGAGAGACACTTGAGGAAGTTGATCAGGGTAAGTATTTAGGCTCGGTTATAGCCGCAAATGGTGGAGTGGAAGCAGATGTGTGTCACAGAGTGAATGAAGGATGTAAAGTATTGGGTCATTGAAAGGAGTGATGAAGAATAGAGGGTTGGAAATGAATGGTAAGAAAGTTTTGCATGAGAACGTGGTTGTGCCTACTGTGATGTATGGATCAGAGTTATGGGGTATGAAAGTAAGTGAGAGACGGAAACTAAATGTGTTTGAGATGAAATGCCTGAGGAGTATGAATGGTGTATCTCAGTTGGATAGGGTTAGGAATAGAGTGGTGAGAACAAGAACGGGTGTGAGGTGAGAAATTGCAGCCAGAGTAGATATGAATGTTCTGAGATGGTTTGCCTATGTGGAAAGGATGGATGATAAACGACTGCTGAAAAAGGTGATGAATGCAAGAGTTGATGGGAGAAATGCTAGAGGAAGGCCTAGGTTCGGGTGGATGGATGGAGTAAGGAGAGCCCTTAATGATAGGAGGATGGATGTGAGGAAAGCAAGTGAGCGTGCTAGGAATAGGAATGAGTGGCAAGTGATTGTGACGCAGCTCTGATGGGCATCTGCTGTTACCACGGGGCTGCATCTTACAGAGGTAGCCCTGTGGTAGGGCCAGTATGGGAGGTGGCAGTTGTGAAGCGACACAGGTTGTGGAAGAGCCAGGAAGGTGGGCTGTGGCACTCCAGCAGTGCCATCTGAACGGTCGCTAGCTCCCTTGTCATTGCCCGTAGAGCAAAGTAATCCCCTTCTTGTTTTCTTTTTTTAATGTCTACTATGCCTCAGTTAAAGGGGGAAACAGCCAAGGTAGATAGATAGATAGATATATGAGAATCTCCAGTGATCTTGTTGACTCCACTACTGACGTTAGGATAGATACGCCTGGTGGTAGTAATGGTTCGGCCCTTAACCTTGCACCCCCTGATAGAACTACTTCATTCACTCTTCACTTTTCTAACATTCTAATTTCGTCTGTGGAACAGCACTTGAGTACATCCCTTCCTAACCTCCTCCTTCTCTCTAAATCCCAGCTTTGTAGTCATGTTTTCCCTGACCCATTTCAAATCTCTCACTATAACCTGTATGCATGCAGGGTTCATGGACCTGAATCTCCAGACTTTGATGTTTTCTGGCTGAAAATTTATCTTTCCACTATCATTATATCTCTTTGCTTCTGCTAATGTTCTCCAAGCTCCACCGACTTTGCGTCTTTCTTTTAATATCTGTCCTCTTGCCATGAGTCCTTGATATCTTCTGTGAGAGGCTTAATTCTTTTCACACTGATGTGGGAGGAAGTGAGGCCCTTGCTTTCTCTATTACTAATGATCTGGAGCAAATTATCAAACATCCTATTCCTGTACCCAATTGACACAAACATGCAGCCCACACTTTTGACCTATTTCTTACTTCTAACCCTTCAAACTACTCATATTCAATGTTTTCCTTTTTTGGTAAATTTGACCACATTGTAATCTCAATCTCTTCCATTCACTCCCCCTCTATCAATTCCTCCTACTCAGCACTGCCTTTGGTACTTTAAGCGTACCCAATGTGAAGATTTGGATAACTTCCTCTTTGACTTCCCATGGAATGATTACTGCTTTTGGTCCTGCAGCCCTGATCAGGTAGCCCTAAAAGTTGCCAAAATCAAAAGGCGTTCATCCCCTCCTCTATGAAAACTTTTTTATTCCTAATTCTTGGTTTGACCGTGCCTGCTCTCTGGCTATTCAGGTCAGGGATCTGGCTCACCGGTTGTACTAAGCCTCTCCTTCTGATTTGACTCGCTCTTCTTTTATTGTAGTTAGGAATCAGATTCGCAAGTCTAAAGCTTCCTTTATACGAAGGATAGTTGATGATCTTAACTTCTCTCCCACTGATAAATGTTTCTGGTCCTTATCCAAAAACTTTTGTAACTCAAGCTTTCTCCCTCTCATTCATTCTGATGGTTCTATAGCTTGCTCTCCCACTGACAAAGCCACTCTCTTTGGCTCTCATTTTTCTGCCAACTCTTCTGTAAGTGCTTTCAGTACACCTGTTCCTCAATCTCTACCTCCTCTCTAACCCTATGCCCTCCCTTACCCTTTCTTCATGTAAACTTCATAAGGTTCTCCTCTCGCTAATGATGAACAAGGCATCTGGTTCCTTAAGGAGTTCGCAGATGAACTGGATCCCGTGCTTTGCCATCTTTTTCACCTCATCTTGTCAACCAGTATCTATCCTTCATCTTGGAAGCATGCTCTAGTGCAACCTTTTCCTGAGAAGGGTGACATCTCTATTCCTTCAAGCTACCTTCCTATTACACTTACTTCTTCTATCACAAAAGTTCTCGAAAATTTACTCAATGCTCACTTCTTGAAACATCTTGAATCTAACTCATTTACTGCCGATCACCAGTGCGTCTTCCACAAGATCTATTGGTGACCTCCTGTCCTAATTTACTCATGTATGGTCATCTTCTCTGATGAACTATGGGGGAATCCTTTGTCGTCGCCCATGATATTTCTAGGGCTTTTGACAGAGTCTAGCACAAGGCTCTTTTGGTCATACTCCCTGCCTATAACTTTACCCCTTCTCTCTGTTCTCTGATTTCCAGTTTTCTTTTTGAACGTTTTATATCTGTGGTTGTTAACGGTGCAACATCTAGCCCATTCCCTGTTATCAGTGGTGTTCCATAGGGCTCTATTCTTTCACCTATTCTGTTCCTTCTCTTCATAAACGATCTTCTCCAGCCCCATCTTCCTCTCTTCTTCACGCCTTTGCCGATGATTCTACCCTTCATTTTTTTCTCTGCCTTGTCTTCACAACCTTCATCTGCTACTCGTAATCAGTCTAGTATCTCTCTTTATTCTACTCTCAACTCCAATTTGCAGAGGGTATCTGAGTGATGCACCCAAAATTTAGTTAAATTTAATGCCTCCAAGACACAGTTCTTGGCTATCTCTTTATCTTCCTCTCCTCCGGATAGCCCTATTGTCTTCGAATCTAACGAAATTTAATGTTTTAATTCTATTAACATATTAGGAATCCAGATAGCCTCTAACTTGTCTTGGAAAAATCGCATAATCCAAATTTCTAAATCTGCATCCAAAATTTTGGGGGTTCTGTTTCGTTTTCTTCATTACTTTAACTCTTTACAGTTACTTAGAATATATAAAGGTCTTATCTGTCCCTGCATAGGGTTGAATCTAAGGTAGTCAGATTCATTGAAGACCCTTCTCTAACTTCAAATCTGGATTCTCTCTTCACCATAAGGTATCATCCCTTTCTGCTACTACTTCCATTGCTGCTCTGATGAGTTGGCGAGTTGCATCCCTCCCCCACTGCCGAGGCCACATAAGACTCGCCAAGCGGCCTCATCTCACAGGTGCTGTGTTGAGATTTGTAGCTCGCAGATTGGTCGGTGCAGTGACTGCTTCTTCCCATCTACCTCCAGACTCTAGAACTCTCTTCCTCCTTTTGTCTTCCCTAATTTTAATAACCTATCTTCCTACAAAAAGCGGATCTATCGTCATTTCAGGGCCTAATCCTGCCATATGTCTAGGTCCTTAGTACATTGACTCTTTTTTCAGCCCTTCCTTTTCCTTTGTATAACATTACCTAATCTCTGCCTCGTACTTAACTTTTTCTTTTCCTTCGTCTTAATGTTTTCTTTGTGTCCGGGCCTTCATTGTTGAGAGTAGCTTTCTTGTGTGTTCCGGTGTCACACTCATAATATATGTATATATATATATATATATATATATATATATATATATATATATATATATATATATATATATATATATATATATATATATATATATATATATATATATATATATATGTGTGTGTGTGTATATGTATATATATATATATATATATATATATATATATATATATATATATATATATATATATATATATATATATATATATATATATATATATATATATATATATATATATATATGTATATATATATATATATATATATATATATATATATATATATATATATATATATATATGTGTGTGTGTGTGTGTGTGTGTATATATATATGTGTGTGCATATATATATATATATATATATATATA
>JAXCGZ010011360.1:167500-203540 GCA_037179515.1 Halocaridina rubra
GTGGAACAGTGTCAAACGCTTTCTGGAAGTCTAGGAATATGCAATCTGCCCAGCCCTCTCTTTCCTATAAGATTTGGCTTACCTCATTATAAAATTCTAATAAGTTTGTTACTGTTGATCTACCTTCTCTGAAGCCATGTTGCCTCACTGACAAAAAGTTGAAGGATTCCAAGTGAAGAGATATATGTTTCCTTAGTAGTTTCTCCATAACTTTGCAAACTATGCTGGTCAAGGAAACTGGTCTATGGTTCAGAGCCGTATCCCTCCTTCCCTTTTTGAAGATAGGTATCACATTTGCTTGTTTCCAGCATCTTGGAATCTCCCCCGACTCCAGTGACTCCTTAAATATGATACTTAGTGCCACTGATATTGTGTTTGCGCATTTTTTAAGCACATGAGGGGATATGTCATCAGGACCTGTAGCTTTATGAACATCTAAATCCATCAGCGCTTTGCATACCTCTGTGGCTGTAGGGTTGATGTTCTCTAATACCGGCCCTTGAGCTTCTATCACTGCAATCTGAAGGGGTGGGGTATTTTCTACTGTAAATACTGACTGAAACTCCTTGTTCAATTCTTTGCAGATCTCTTCATCCGTCTCAGTGATGCTTCCATCCGCTCTCTTTAGCCTTAAAACCTGTTCTTTTACCTTCAGTTTTCCTCTGATAAAGCTGTGGAAAAGTTTGGGATTTTCTTTAGCCTTCCTGGTGATGTCCCTCTCATAGTCTCTCTCTGCCTCTCTCCTTTTACTTAGGTAGTCATTTCTTGCTCTTTTGTAGGTTTGCCAAGCATTTATGTTTTTTTCTCCTCCTATACCTTTTCCAGCATTTGTCTCTCCACTCCTTAGCTCTTTTACACCCATTATCGAACCATTTCTCTCTGGCATGAATTACACCTACTTTGGTGACAGGTATGCAGCAATCTACTATCTTCCCATATTTCTCACAAAAGATGTCATACATTTCTTGTACAGATTTGTCTGTGTGTGTGTGTGTTAGGTTAGGTTAACCTAGCCTTAGCTAGCATATGCCTAACTTTAATTAATATAATTATCTCTCTCTCTCTCTCTCTCTCTCTCTCTATATATATATATATATATATATATATATATATATATATATATATATATATATATATATATATATATATAGACACATACACACTGCAGCATAGTTTTAAGGACATATATGATTAGTATCATTGAGAATGGAAATGGAATCAACCAGGAGATGGGCAGTTAAGAACCCAGGGTTTTTTCATGGAAGGGCAATTATTGCACACAAATACATATCTATCTATCTATGTACATGGCCCAATTCCCCCTTGTAAGGGGGGTGGCCAAACCAAGAAACACGCAATCGTTATGATTCACTTCTAGTTCTTGAGTCACGTATATAAAAGTATCGCTCCCTGGCCACTCTGTCAAAATCATGAAGGAATTTAAAGAACATTATCATACCCCCTTATCCTTCTAGCTTCAAGTGATGGTTAGCATAGTTCCATCAATCTTTCGTCATATCTAAGAATTAGTATCTCAGTCAGCATTTTCCCAGAATGTCTCTGAACTTTCTGCAATCTATTCTATGCATTTTCAAATGCGGATTCCAAAAGGGTGCTGCATATTCAAGCTTTGGCCGCTTATAAGTTACATAAATATATCTGAAACTTTCCCTGTCCATGTGCCTGAAGGTCACGCTTACATTTGCCAAGAAAGCATATGCAATCTTTATTATATACCATTTACATGTATTTCTGGAGACAAATCTAGCAATACGTTTACCCTTAGAGATCTCTCTCGTTCTCTTTTTCTTGAAGTTCTCCACCTGCTATTAACTCAACAAAATTGGGTATTTTTTTACCTTTAAAATACATTTAAAGTATTGTGTAAATACCTAATTGTAATTATCAAATTGTGCTTACGGAAAAGAGACACAAACTCGTAAAACCCCGTCTCCTGGTCGGTTCCATTTTTGTACTTAGTGATATTTATCATACTTGTCCTTAAAACTATGGATTGTGTTAATATTAACTACCTCCTCTCTTAGCGAATTCCAGTCATCTACAACTTTTACACTAAAAATCTACTTCCTTACAACCTACAAAGAAGTTTTCTTAAGAAGCTTCAAACTATGACCTCTAGTTCTAGTGCCAGCCATATCAAATTATCGATCCTATCCACTCTCTCTTAGCTATGAAATAATTTATAAACCATCACCATAGCCCCCCTAATTCTTCTAGCTTCGAGTGATGGTAAGTCTAATTCGCTCAGCCTCTCATCATAACTGAGATTGCATAACTTTGGCACAAGTTTCGTGGCATGTCTTTGAGCTTTTTCCAGCTTAACTAGGTGTTTTTTCAAGTGTGGATTCCAAAGAGGGGCTGAATCTTCAAACTTTGGCCTCACATAGATTAAATATATATTTCTGAACATTTCCTTGTCCATGTACCTAAAAGACTATCCTTACATTTGCTAAAAAAAAAAAAAAGAATATGCCACCCTTACTATGCCATTTATATGCATTTCCAGACACAAATCTGCCAGCATGCTTACTCATAGATCTCTCAAGTTCTTTGCCACTTGAAGTTCTGCTCCTGCTATTGAGTATTCAAGCTTGGACTTATAATTAGAAGTATTGAATTTCATTAGCCAATTTTATGACCACTCATGCAGACTATTTAGGTCTTCCAGAAGTTTTCTACTATTGTTCTCGTCTCTTGCTTTTTTCACAATCATTGCATTATCTGCAAACATATTAATGAATGAATTTACAGACTCTGGTAGGTCATTTACATAAACAAGGAACAAAAGTGGCTCTAAAACTTAACCCTGTGGAACTCCACTATTAAGCCTTCTACATTCATACGCTGAGTGTCTTACTCTAACCCTCTGTTCCCTTCCTTATAAGTAAGTTTTTATCCATTCCAAGACATATCCACCAATTCTCACCATTCCTTGCAGTTTTTTAATAAGTCTCTCGTGTGGGTCTGTGTCAAAAGCTTTCTGGAAGTCTATGAATATGCAATGTGCCCAGCCCTTTCTTTCCTGCAAGATTAGGCTAACCTCATCATATATTTATAATAAGTTTGTTACTGTTGATCTACCTCCTCTGAAGCCATGTTGCTTCACTGACAAATAGTTGAAGGATTCCAAGTGAAGAGTGATGTGTTTTCTTGGTAGTTTCTCCATAACTTTGCAAACTATGCTGGTCAAGGAAAGACCTATATAGTTTATAGCTGTATCCACCATTTACTTTTTTCATATAGGTACCATGTTCGCTTGTTTCCAGCATCTTGGAATCTCCCCAGATTCGAGTGAATTTTCAAATATGTTATGTAGTGCCGACGATATTGATTTAGCACAATTCTTAAGTACATAAGGTGATATATCATCTGGACCTATAACTTTATGGGCATATAACTCCATCAGCAATTTGCATACTGTGGCTGAAAAAATTATGTTCTCTAATACCGCTCATGAGCTTCTATCTCAATAATCTGAGGGGTGGGAGTATTTTCTTTTGTAAATACTGACTGAAACTCCTTGTTCAGTTCTTCTCAGATCTCTTCATCCATCTCGTTGATGCTTCCATCCACTCTCTTTAGCTTTAAATCCTGTTAATTGACCTTAAATTTTAATTTGATGTAGCTGTGGAGAGTTTGGGATATTCTTTAGCCTTCCTGTTGATATCCCTCTCATAATTTTTCTCTCTCACTGTCTTCTTTTACTTAGTTAATAACTTCTTACTCTTTTATAAGTCAGACAGGCATTTATGATTTTTCTCCTCCTTTACTTTTTCCAGCATTTGTCTCTCCACTCCTTAGCTCTCTTACACTCATTATTGAGCCATTTCTCCCTGGCATGAATAACTCCTATTTTGGTGGAAGGTTTGCAGCAATCTACTATCCTCCCATATTCCTCATAAAATAAGTCGTACATTTCTTGTACAGATTTGTTTGTAAATAAGGTCCTCCAATCCTAGCACAAAAAGTTTATTTATTTAGATGTAATCCCCTTTCGCATAGTCCCTCCTTATGTCCTCAGTGCCTCTACTATCAGGCAGAACATCTTCAGTGATATATTCCATAAACAACACACATTGGTCACTCTTTCCAATTGGTGGTTCTTACTCAATTTTTTCAATATCTAACACATGATATGTGAATGCTAGATGAAGCAGAGATGGCTCATCCCCACACCTGATCCTCGTTCGTTCCAGTACATATTGGTGTAGGAAATTTCCTTGTACGTAATCTAGGAATCTTGCCCCGAATGAGTCTTCACCACTGTGTGGGTCAAGATTTATCCAATCTATCTCTCTCTAATTAAAGTTTCCCATGATCATAATTCTACATTTTATCTCACGTGCAATTATAACAACTGAGATTATAACTTCAATAGTACCTGTTTTACTTTCCTCATAAACTTCTAGCCTATGCTGGATCTTGGTGGGCTATATGAGCAGTGCTATCCTTACACCAGTCATCTCAGATCTTTCAACCATTAATATTCTAAAGCCCTTAGGAAAAACTGTGACACTGTTTATGTCCTTACTCAGCTAAGTATCTGTAAACGCTACTATAACTGTCTTAATGTTGCGACTAATATCCTTTAATTATATTGCATTACCAGTTAACCTATCAACATTTGTGAACAGCAATCTTAATGAGGCTACATCCCCTAATCTTCCATCATTATCTTCTTAATCTCCCCTTTGGCTGGAAGAGTTTTGAAATAAAAAAAAAATTGTCTCTTCTTCATTTCTTCCCTCATTTAACCTCCTAACTTCTTGCAACAAGGTTTTGATGCTTTCTATCTCTTCTTGTGTTCTGTATGGTCTAATGAACGCTTTTTTTGAATTCTTGAAGGCCTTTTAGGTTTTTTCTCATCAATATTTCCCTACATGTTTCCCTTCTCTCAAACGTTACTTTCAATGGTCTTGCCTTTACCTATAATATTTACTAAGTTGGTGAATATTTACAATATTCTCCAGACCACATACTACTCCAAGCTTTCTTTTCAGGTCTAAAACACTGGCTTTATTTTGTTCAAGTCTACCCTGTCATGTTTACTCCTTGGATTCACTTATACCTGAGATTACCATTGTCTTCTCTTTATCAAGTGCCAGCTTTATAAGTGGATTAGCCCTTTCCATCACAACATCTTTCATTATTTCTATCTCTGTTTCATTATAATCAACCGTTTGTACATTTTCCGGTGCCACCACCCTCAGAGCCTCTTTTTCTGCCACATTCCCCTTTAGTGTATTTGCAAAGGAAGTTTTCATGGCATTATGTTTCGTATTCAGCTACTGAAACTTTTCTAAACAGTTCCGTGCTTTCCTTAATCTGGACATTCCAACCTTCAATCTCATCTCTCTCAGAGAAGAGCAGAGAACTAACATTTAATTCATTTAGGTTGGCATTCAACTATGTGTGATAACCTAATTGTATTTACAGGAAAGAGCCCAAAGCTCGTATCTTCCCGTGTCCTGATCGGTTTCATTTTGTACTTAGTGATACTTATCATACCTGTCCTTAAAACTATGGATTGAGTTAGCATTAACTACCTCCTCACTTAGCGAATTCCAATTATCAACTACTCTTACACTTCCTTACATCCTGCAAAAAAGTTTTCTTGCGAAGCTTCAAACTATGACCTCTAGTTCTACAGCCAGTATGTGATTACCTAATTGTGATTACCTAATTGTGTTTACGGGAAAGAGCCCAAAGCTCGTATCTTCCCGTCTCCTGATCGGTTTCATTTTATACTTAGTGATACTTATCATACCTGTCCTTAAAACTATGGATTGAGATAGCATTAACTACCTCCTCGCTTAGCCAATTCCAATTATCAACTACTCTTACACTGAAAAAGTATTTCCTTACATCCTGCAAAGAAGTTTTCTTACGAAGCTTCAAACTATGACCTCTAGTTCTAGAGCCAGCCATATCAAAATATCGATCCCTATCCACTCTATCATAGCCATGAAGGAATTTAAAGACTGTCACCATATCCCCCCTCACTCTTCTAGCTTCGAGTGATGGTAAGTCTAATTCCCTCAGCCTCTCATCATAACTGAGATTGCGTATTTCTGGCACCAGTTTCGTGGCATGTCTTTGAACTTTTTCAAGCTTAGCTATGTGCTTTTTCAAGTGCGGATTCCAAAAGGGGGCTGCATATTCGAGTTTTGGCCTCACATAGGTTACATAAATATTTCTGAACATTTCCTTGTCCATGTGCCTGAAGGCTACCCTTACATTTGATAAGAATGCATATGCTGCCCTTACTATGCCATTTATATGTATTTCTGGAGACAAATCTGCCAGTATGTTTACTCCTAGATCTCTCTCATTTTCTGTCTCTTGAAGTTGTACTCCAGCCACCGAGTAGTCAAGCTTGGGCCTTCTTGCACTTGTACCCATTCTCATTACCTTACATTTTGAAGTATTGAATTTCATTAGCCACTTTTCTGACCACTCATGCAGATTATTTAGATCCTCCTGAAGTTCTCTACCATTGTTCTCGTTTTTTACTTTCTTCACAATCTTTGCATCATCTGCAAACATATTCATGAATGAATTTACAGACTCTGGTAGGTCATTTACATATACAAGGAACAAAAGTGGCCCTAAAACGTAACCCTGTGGAACTCCACTACTAACTCTTCTCCATTCAGACACTGAGTGTCTTACTCTAACCCTCTGTTCCCTTCCTTCTAAGTAAGTTTTTATCCATTCCAAAACATTTCCACCTATTCTAGCCATTGCTTGCAGCTTCCTATTAAGTCTCCCATGTGGAACAGTGTCAAACGCTTTCTGGAAGTCTAGGAATATGCAATCTGCCCAGCCCTCTCTTTCCTGTAAGATTTGGCTTACCTCATCATAAAATTCTAATAAGTTTGTTACTGTTGATCTACCTTCTCTGAAGCCATGTTGCCTCACTGACAAAAAGTTGAAGGATTCCAAGTGAAGAGAGATATGTTTCCTTAGTAGTTTCTCCATAAGTTTGCAAACTATGCTGGTCAAGGAAACTGGTCTATAGTTCAGAGCCGTATCCCTCCTTCCCTTTTTGAAGATAGGTATCACATTTGCTTGTTTCCAGCATCTTGGAATCTCCCCCGACTCCAGTGACTCCTTAAATATGATACTTAGTGCCACTGATATTGTGTTTGCGCATTTTTTAAGCACATGAGGGGATATGTCATCAGGACCTGTAGCTTTATGAACATCTAAATCCATCAGCGCTTTGCATACCTCTGTGGCTGTAGGGTTGATGTTCTCTAATACCGGCCCTTGAGCTTCTATCACTGCAATCTGAGGGGGTGGGGTATTTTCTACAGTAAATACTGACTGAAACTCCTTGTTCAATTCTTTGCAGATCTCTTCATCCGTCTCAGTGATGCTTCCATCCGCTCTCTTTAGCCTTAAAACCTGTTCTTTTACCTTCAGTTTTCCTCTAATAAAGCTGTGGAAAAGCTTGGGATTTTCTTTAGCCTTCCTGGTGATGTCCCTCTCATAGTCTCTCTCTGCCTCTCTCCTTTTACTTAGGTAGTCATTTCTTGCTCTTTTGTAGGTTTGCCAGGCGTGTGTGTGTGTGTGTGTGTGTGTGTGTGTGTGTGTGTGTGTATGTAATTACCTACTTGTAATTACCTAATTGTGCTTACAGGAAAGAGCTCTTTCCTCGTAACTCCCTGTCTCTTGTCGGTTACATTTTTATACTCAATGATGCTTATCATATTTCTCCTAGAAACTATAAAATAAGTATGTGCGTGTATGTGTGTGTGTATGTGTGTGTATGTGTAATTATTTACCTAATGGCAATTCCCAAATTGTGCTTACGAGAAAGAGCCCCAAGCTCGCAACTTCCCGTCTCCTGGACGGTTTCATTTTGCACTTAGTGATACTTATCATACTTGTTCTTAAAACTATGGATTGAGTTAGCATTAACTATCTTCTCCCTTCGCCAATTCCAATTAACAACTACTCTTTCACTTAAAAAGTACTTCTTTACATCCTGCAAAGAAGTTTTGTTACCATATCAAAATATCGATCCCTATCCACTCTGTCATAACCATGAAGCAATTTAAAAACAGTCACCATATCGCCCCTTATTCTTCTAGCTTCGAATGATGGTAAGTCTAATTTCCTCAGCCTCTCATCAGAATTGAGATTGAGTATTTCTGACACATGTTTCGTGGTATGTATATGAACTTTTTCCAGTGCGGATTCCAAAAGGGGGGGTTGCATATTCAGGCTGTCGCCTCACATAGGTTACATATATATATTTGAACATTGTCCATATGCCTAAAGGCTACCCTTACATTTGCCAAGAAAGCATATGCTGCCCTTACTATGCCATTTATATGCATATCTGGAGACAAATAGGGCAGTATGTTTATTACTAGATCTCTCTCATTTTCTGTCTCTTGAAATTCTATTCCTGCCACCGAGTAGTCAAGCTTGGTCCTTCTTGCACTTGTACCTATTCTCATTACAGTACATTTTGAAGTATTGAATTTCATTAGCCACTTTCATGAAGACTATTTAGATTTTCTTGATGTTCTCTACCTTTGTTCTCGTTTCACAATCATTGCATCAATTGCAAACCTATTCATCAATGAATATACAGACTCTGGTAGGTCATTTACATATACAAGGAACAAAAGTGGGCCTAAAACTAAACTCTTTGGAACTCCACTAGTAACTCTTTTCCATTCAGACACTGAGTGTCTTATTCTATTCTTCTGTTCCGAAATCTAAGTGGGTTTTTATCCTTTCCAAGACATTTCCACCTATTTTTGTCATAGCTTGTAGTTTCTTAATAAGTATACCCTGTGGGACAGTGTCATATGCTTTCTGGAAATCTAGGAATATGCAATCTGCTTAGCCCTCTCTTCTCTGTAAGATTCTGCTTACCTCATCATAAATTTCTAATAAGTTTTTTACTGTTGATCTACCTTCCCTGAAACCATGTTGTCTCACTGACAAAAAGTTGAAAGATTCCAAGTGAAGAGAGAAATGTTTCCTTAGTAGTTTCTCTATAACTTTGCAAACTATGCTGGTCAAGGAAACAGTTTTGTTGATTAGAGCTGTATCCCTCCTTCCCATTTTGAAGGTAGGTATCACATTCACTTGTTTTCAGCATCTTGGAATCTCCCCTGACTCCAGCAACTTTTAAATATGATACTTAGTGCCGCTGATATTGAAATAGGGCATTTCTTAAATACATAAGGGGATATGTCATCAGGATCTGTAGCTTTACGGGCATATAATTCCATCAGTGCTTTGTATACCTCTGTGGCTGAAAAGATGATGTTCTCCAATACCGGCCCATGTGCTTCTATCTCTGCAATCTGAGGGGATGGGGTATTTTCTACTGCAAATACAGACTAAACCTCCTTGTTCAATTCTTCGTAGATCTCTTCATCCGTCTCAGTGATGCTTCCATCTGGTCTCTTAAGCTTTAAAACTTTTTTACTACCTTCAGGTATCCTCTGATAAAGCTATGGAAAAGTTTGGGATTTTCTTTAGCCTTCCAGTTGATATCCCTTTCATACTCTCTCTTTGTCTCTCTTCTTTACTTGGGTAATCATTTCTTACTCTTTTATAAGTCTGACAGGCATTTATGTTTTTTCTCCTCCTATGCCTTTTCAAGCATTTGTCTCTCCGCTCCTTAGCTCTCTCACACTCATTATTGAATAATTTCTCTCTAACATGAATATTAGGTGAGTATTAGGTGACAGGAATGCAGCAATCTACTATCTTCCCATATTCCTCAAAAAGTTATTATGCATTTCTTGTACAGATTTGTTGTTAAATAAGGTCCTCCAGTCAATAACTGCAAAAAGCTCATTCATATTGATGTAATCTCCTTTCAGACAGTTCTTCCTTGTGTCCTCAGTACCGCTAATATCATGCAAAACATCTCCGATGATAAACTCCATCAAAACACACAGTGGTCACTCTTTCCAGTTGGTGATTCATACTCTATTTTTTCAATATTTAACATATCATCTGTGAAAACTAGATCAAGCAGCAATGGCTCATCCACACCCTAATCCTCGTTAGTTCCAGTACATATTGGTGTAGGAAATTCCCTTGTATGCTAGGAATCTTGCCCCGAATGAGTCTTCAGCACTGTGTGGGTCAAGATGCATCCAATCTATCTACATTTTCTCTCCCATGCCATGTTAACAACTAAGCTATGATTTCAATAGTACCTGTATGACTTTCCTCATTAAGTTCTAGCCTATGTTTGTTCCTTGGTGGGTTATATACAACAGTTATTATAATGCTCTCTGTCCCTGTATGTATGTGGGCAACAAGAAATTCCTTGAACACACTTTCTGTAGCAAAGTTTATTTCTTCAACCTGAAACCTTTCACTTATGAGCAGTTCTATCCCTCCACCAGTCCTCTCAGATCTTTCAAACCTCAATATTCTGAAGCCCTTAGGAAAAACTGTGACAATGTTTATGTCCTAACTTAACTTAGTCTCTGTAACTCCTACTATATCTTCCTTACTATTGTGAGTCCTATCTTTTAATTCTACTGTCTTACCAGCTATTCCATCAGCATTTGTGTATAACAATCTTAATGAGGCCCCATCCCCTGATCTTCTATCATTATCATCTTTATCTCCCCTTTGTATGGAAGAACTCTGAAACTAAGATTTTTGTTATCTTCTTCATTTCTTTTCTCATTGAACCTTCTAGTCTCTTGCAACACGTTTTCTATCCTTTCCATCTCTTCCTGTGTTCTCTATGGTCAAATGAACACTTTTTTGAATTCTTGAAGGTCTTTTAGGCTTCTTTTACTCATCGTATTTCTCTACATATGTCTCGTCTCTCAAAATCTACTTTTGTTGGTCTTTGTTTTACCCCCTTACAATATATACCTAGTTGGTGAATGTTTACAATATCCTCAGGACCACATACTACTCCAAACTTCCTTATCAGGTCTAAAATCCAAGCTTTATTTTCTTCATGTCTCCCCTGCCATGTTGGCTCCTGGAAATAGCTTATGCCTGAGATTACCACTGTTTTCTCTTTATCAAGTACCTGTTTTATCAGTTCATTAGCCCTCTCCATCAAAACGGCTTTCATTTTTATTATTACTGTTACTTTATAGTCAGCTGTTTCTATGTGGGTATGTGTGTGGGTGTGTGTATTATTACCTAATTGCGATTACCTAATTGTATTTACGGGTAAGAGCCCAAAGCTCGTATCCTCCCGTGTCCTGAATGGCTCCATTTGTACTTAGTGATACTTATACCTGTCCTTAAGACTATGGATTGAGATAGCATTAACTATCTCCTCACCTAGTGGATTCCAATTATCAACTACTCTTACACTGAAAAAGTATTTCCTTACATCCTTCAAAGATGTTTTCTTGCGAAGCTTCAAACTAAGACCTCTAGTTCTAGAGCCTGCCATATTAAAATATCGATCGCTATCCACTCTATCATAACCATGAAGGAATTTAAAGACTGTCACCATATCCCCCCCTTAATCTTCTAGCTTCGAGTGATGGTAAGTCTAATTCCCTCAGCCTCTCATCATAACTGAGATTACATATTTCTGGCACCAGTTTCGTGGCATGTCTTTGAACTTTTTCAAGCTTAGCTACGTGCTTTTTCAAGTGCGGATTCCAAAAGGGGGCTGCATATTCGAGTTTTGGCCTCACATAGGTTACATAAATATTTCTGAGCATTTCCTTGTCCATGTGCCTGAAGGCTACCCTTACATTTGATAAGAAGGCATATGCTGCACTTATTATGCCATTTATATGTATTTCTAGAGACAAATCTGCCAGTATGATTACTCCTAGATCTCTCTCATTTTCTGTCTCTTGAAGTTGTACTCCAGCCACCGAGTAGTCAAGCTTGGGCCTTCTTGCACTTGTACCTACTCTCATTACCTTACATTTTGAAGTATTGAATTTCATTAGCCACTTTTCTGACAACTTATGCAGACTATTTAGATCTTCCTGAAGTTCTCTACCATTGTTCTTGTGTCCTACTTTCTTCACAATCTATGCATCATCTGCAAACATATTCATGAATGAATTTACAGACTCTGGTAGGTCATTTACATATACAAGGACCAAAAGTGGCCCTATAACTGAACCCTGTGGAACTCCACTACTAACTCTTCTCCATTCAGACATTGAGTGTCTTACTCTAACCCTCTGTTCCCTTCCTTCTAAGTAAGTTTTTATCCATTGCAAGACATTTCCACCTATTCTAGCCATTTTGTATGTATAAGAGAGAGTGGAAGATGAGAAAAGTGCGAAGGGTTTCAATTATCTTATAGAACAGATCTGAGGTGGTGGAAGTAATCGCAAGCAACCTCTGCTTTTATGCAGTCTAATAATTTATAACAATTACTTTTAGATTTTGTCTTCTTGTTAGTTAGAAAGAATGCTGTCCCTGTAGTCCAGCATATATTAGTGCATGCCCTTGCTAACATCAGACCGTGACGGGGCACGAACCCTCGACTTCACGACTCAGAGTCGCGAACGATACCGCTTGAGCCACGATAACTACAATAATAATAATAATAATAATAATAATAATAATAATAATAATAATAATAATAATAATAATAATAATAATAATAATAATGATAATAATAATAATAAAAATAATAATAATAATAATAATAATAATAATAATGAAATAAACTACCTCCCTAATGGGGAATCGAACATGGGAACCCTAGGCTAGAATTCCTCAGCTTTGTTCACTGTACTACATAGGTTGTTAAAAGAGAGGTAATTGGATCATGTACTGATGTCACAATCCGAGGAGTTCTAGTCTAGACTTCCCAGGTTTGATTCCCAACAAAGAAGGCAGTTCAGTTGAAAATATTAAAAAATATGTTATGTCATTGCATTTGTTCTTTCATCTAAGCATTAGGTGTTGAGGAGGAGAAGTAAATGTGTATGCTGACCGCTTGTTGGTTAGGGAGGGGGTAAAATGGTGATTAATGGTAGCAGTGGTGTCCTTCTATCTGTGTAACATTAGCGATTGTTCCAGTCCCCTCTCTTTTAGCAACCTCTGTGGTACAGTGGATTAGCCTGAGGTATTCTAGTTTAGAATTCCCTTTTTCGATTCCTTACAAGGAAGGCAGTTTATTTGAGAACATTTAAAAATGCATTATTGTAATGCATTTGTTCTTTCATCTAAGCCTTGGGTGTTGATGAGGAGAATTGAATGTGTGCGATTACCACTTGTGGGTTGGGGAGGGAGGTAAAACTGGAATTAATGTTTGCAGTAGCATCCTTCTGTCTGTGTGATATCAGTACATGTTCCTGTTTCCTCTCCTTTACCAAGCTCTGTGGTGCAGTGGACTAAGCTGAGGAGTTCTAGTTTAGAGTTCCCAGGTTTGATCCCGACAAGGAATGCAGATTATATGAAGACATTTAAAAATTCTTTATTATATTGCATTTGTTCTCTCATCTGAGCCGTAGGTGTTGAGAAGGAAAAAATAAATGCGCGTGCTGACCACTGGTGGGTTGGGGATGGGGTAAAATGGAGATTAATTGTCGCATTGATGTGATTACCTAATTGTGATTACCTAATTGTGTTTACGGGAAAGAGCCCAAAGCTCGTATCTTACCGTCTCCTCATCGGTTCCATTTTATACTTAGTGATACTTATCATACCTGTCCTTAAAACTATGGATTGAGATAGCATTAACTACCTCCTCGCTTAGCGAATTCCCATCTACCTCCAGACTCTGGAACTCTCTTCCTCCTTCTGTCTTTCCTAGTTCTTACGACCTTTCATCCTTCAAAAAGCAGATCTATCGTCATCTCAGAGCCTAGTCCTCCATATCTCTGGGTCCTCTTTACTTTGACTGTTTTTTCTGTCTGTCGTTTTCCTTTGTGTGACATTACCTCATCTCTGCCTTACCCTTAACTTTTACTTTTCCTTCGTCTTGGTATTTTCTCGTGCCCGGGCCTTTGTTGATGAGGGCAGTTTCTGCCTGTCCCGGTGTCACACTCTTAAAAAAAAAAAAAAAAATTATCAACTACTCTCACACTAAAAAAGTATTTCCTTACATCCTGCAAAGAAGTTTTCTTACGAAGCTTCAAACTATGACCTCTAGTTCTAGAGCCAGCCATATCAAAATATCGATCCCTATCCACTCTATCATAACCATAAAGGAATTTAAAGACTGTCACCATATCCCCCCTCACTCTTCTAGCTTCGAGTGATGGTAAGTCTAATTCCCTCAGCCTCTCATCATAACTGAGATTGCGTATTTCTGGCACCAGTTTCGTGGCATGTCTTTGAACTTTTTCAAGCTTAGCTATGTGCTTTTTCAAGTGCGGATTCCAAAAGGGGGCTGCATATTCCAGTTTTGGCCTCACATAGGTTACATAAATATTTCTGAACATTTCCTTGTCTATGTGCCTGAAGGCTACCCTTACATCCCTCTGTCTGTGTGACACTAGTGAATGTTCCAATTCTCCTCTCTTTTAACGACCGCTGTGGTACAGTTGACTGTGCTGTGGAGTTATGTTCTAGAGTTTCTGGCTCAATTGCCTTCAAGGAAGGTAGATTATATGAAGACATTTAAAAATGTGTTATTGCACTGTATTTGCTCAATAACAGTAATGATAATAATAATACAACGCAACAATACAATATACAAGATCCATATTCCCCTTATAAGGGAGGTGGCTGAGTCAAAGCAAAATACCTTGGCTTTTTACAGGAGGAAAATAAGAAGAAGGGAATTCACAGTCCCCTTGCTCCACCCTATTTAATCGACCTTTATGAAAGGCAGGGGAGCATGGAGGAAGTATACTTGTCTCCCAACGTTAGGGGGAATAATAATAATAATAATAATAATAATAATAATAATAATAATAATAATAATAACAATGATAATAATAATAATAATAATAATAATAATAATAATAATAATAATAATAATAATAATAATAATAATAATAATAATAATAATAATAATAATAATAATAATAATAATAATGAATTTGTAAATAAAGTTGTAATCGTCTGTCACATTCGTTATTTATATAATTTTCAAAGAAATAAATACAGCAAACAAGATCAGATTTTCTTCTCATTTATCTCTAAAAAGCACAAACGAATTAGTACACTTATTACATTCATGAGAAATTAATCTCCGTGGCAAAATGGTAGAGTCTGTGACTCTGAGGTGGCTGGTCGAGGGTTCGCGCCATGTCACAGACTGAGGGTAGTAAGGGCATACACTCAGGGTAACGATTGCATCTGCCAAAGCAAGTCCTTCGTAAGAAGGCAACCGTCCTAGCCCTTAGTAGAAAAGGGAGTTCGTGACGTAAAACCGAATCCATTACATTCATCAGAATATAGCCAGATATACGTTGGAGGGTTTGTCTCCCCCTCTTTATCTAGTTTTACCTAATAAGTAAAAGTAAGTTAAAGTGGAGGGGTACAAGCCATTATCAACCATCTGTAATTTTTCTATATTTTGCTTTTAACCTTTGATAAGTGGTTTTCATACAAGAATTTTTAGGGATTAATCCCAGAAAAGGCACCTGATATAATTTTAGGAGCTTATTCTGTGATTGAGGATTGGTTAGATTAGATTAGGTAAGGTTAGGCACATGCTAGATAAGGTTAGATCAACCTAACCTAACAAAACCTTACCTCAATCTCAGAGTAAGCAACTAAAATTACATCCAGTGCCTCTTCTGAGACTAATCCAACTTTCGCTTAGAGTATTCAGCTTGGAGTTTAATTCCGTCTGATATGAATAGGTTATGGTAGCTCATGGATCTGTGTCATTATCAAACTCCTCTTCTTATTTTAACCAAGCTGCTCATGCCAGATAATGAGGCAGAAATCCTTATATTTAAGTAGAATTCTAATTTACATGTTCCTAAATATATATTCGCTAATACATGCTGGACTACCGAGACAGCATTCTTTCTAACTAACAAGAAGACAAAATCTAAAAGTAATTGTTATAAATTATTAGACTGCATAAAAGCAGTGCTTGCTTGCGATTACTTCCACCACCTCAGATCTGTTCTATAAGATAATTGAAACCCTTCGCACTTTTCTCGTCTTCCACTCTCTCTTATACATACACACACACACCCACACACACAATTAGGTAATCACAATTAGGTAATCACACATACATACAAACGGTTGACTATAGAGTAACAGTAATAATAAAAATGAAAGACGTTGTGATGGAGAGGGCTAATGCACTGATAAAACAGGCACTTGATAAAGACAGGACAGTGGTAATCTCAGGCATAAGCTATTCCAGGAGCCAACATGGCAGGGGGGACTTGAAGGAAATAAAGCTAGGATTTTAGACCTGATAAGGAAGTTTGGAGTAGTATGTGGTCCTGAGGATATTGTAAACATTCACCAACTAGGTATATATTGTAGGAAGGTAAAGCAAAGACCAACAAAAGTAGCCTTTGAGAGACGAGACATATGTAAAGAACTATGATGAGGGAAAGAAACCTAAAAGACCTTCAAGAATTCAAAACAGTGTTCATTAGACCATAGAGAACACAGGAAGAGATGGAAAGGATAGAACCTTGTTGCAATAGACTAGAAGGTTCAATGAGAAAAGAAATGAAGAAGAGAACAAAAATCTTAGTTTCAGAGTTCTTCCATACAAAGTGGAGATAAAGAAGATAATGGTAGAAGATCAGGGGATGGGGTCTCATTAAGACTGTTATACACAAATGCTGATGAAATAGCTGGCAAGACAGTAGAATTAAATGATAGGACTCACAATAGTAAGGAAGATATAGTAGGAGTTACAGAGACTAAGTTAAGTGAGGACATAAACAGTGTCACAGTTTTTCCTAAGGGCTTCAGAATATTGAGGGTTGAAAGATCTGAGAGGACTGGTGGAGGGATAGCACTGCTCATAAGTGAAAGGTTTCAGGTTGAAGAAATAAACTTTGCTATAGAAGGTGAGTTCAAGGAATTTCTTGTTGCTCGCATATATACAGGGTCAGAGAGCATTATAATAACTGTTGTATATAACCCACCAAGGAACAAACGTAGGCTAGAACTTAATGAGGAAAGTCATACAGGTACTATTGAAATCATAGCTTAGTTGTTAACATTGCATGGGAGAGAAAATATAGAATTTTGATCAAGGGAGATTTTAATCATAGAAAGATAGATTGGATACATCTTGACCCACACAGTGCTGAAGACTCATTCGGGGCAAGATTCCTAGCGTACAAGGGAATTTCCTACACCAATATGTACTGGAACTAACGAGGATCAGGGTGGGGATGAGCCATTGCTGCTTGATCTAGTATTCACAGATAATATATTAGATATTAGAAAAATAGAGTATGAATCACCAACTGGAAAGAGTGACCACTGTGCGTATTGATGGAGTATATTATCGAAGATGTTTTGCCTGATATTAGAGGTACTGAGGACACAAGGAAGAACTATCTGAAAAGAGATTACATCAAAAAGAATGAGCTTTTTGCAGTTATTGACTGGAGGACCTTATTTAACAACAAATCTGTACAAGAAATACACATCTTTTTGAGGAATATGGGATGATAGTAGATTGCTGCATACCTGTCACGTAATACTCACCTAATATTCATGTTAGAGAGAAATTATTCAATAATGAGTGTGAGAGGGCTAAGGAGTGGAGAGACAAATGCTTCAGAAGGCATAGGAGGAGAAAAAAACATAAATGCCTGTCAGACTTATAAAAGAGTAAGAAATGATTACCTAAGTAAATTAGAGAGACAAAGAAAGAGTATGAAAGGGATATCAACATGAAGGCTAAAGAAAATCCCAAACTTTTCCATAGCTTTATCAGAGCATATCTGAAGGTAAAAGAACAGGTTTTATAGCTTAAGAGATCAGATGGAAGCATCACTGAGATGGATGAAGAGATCTGCGAAGAATTGAACAAGGAGTTTCAGTCGGTATTTACAGTAGAAAATACCCCATCCCCTCAGATTGCAGAGATAGAAGCACATGGGCCGGTATTAGAGAACATCATCTTTTCAGCCACAGAAGTATCAAAGCACTGATGGAGTTATATGCCCGTAAAGCTACAGATCCTGATGACATATATTTTTATGTACTTAAGAAATGCCCTACTTCAATATCAGCGACACTAAGTATCATATTTAAAAGTTGCTGGAGTCAGGGGAGATCATAAGGTGCTGGAAACAAGTGAATGTGATACCTACCTTCAAAATGGGAAGGAGGGATACAGCTCTAATAAACAGAACTGTTTCCTTGACCAGCATAGTTTGCAAAGTTATAGAGAAACTACTAAGGAAACATTTCTCTCTTCACTTGGAATCTTTCAACTTTTTGTCAGTGAGACAACATGGTTTCAGAGAAGGTAGATCAACAGTAAAAAACTTATTAGAAATTTATGATGAGGTAAGCAGAATCTTACAGAAAAGAGAGGGCTAAGGAGATTGCATATTCCTAGATTTCCAGAAAGCATTTGACACTGTCCCACAGGGTATGCTTATTAAGAAACTACAAGCTATGACAAGGATAGGTGGAAATGTCTTGGAATGGATAAAAACCCACTTCGAAGAAAGGGAACAGAGGGTTAGAATAAGACATTCAGTGTCTGAATCGAAAAGAGTTGGTAGTGGAGTTCAGAAGAGTTCAGTTTTAGGCCCACTTTTGTTCCTTGTATATGTAAATGACCTACCAGAGTCTGTATAATAATTCATGAATAGGTTTGCAGATGATGCAATGATTGTGAAACGAGAACAATGGTAGAGAACATCAGGAAAATCTAAATAGTCTGCATGAAAGTGGCTAATGAAATTCAATTCTTCAAAATGTACTGTAATAGGAACAGGTACAACTACAATAAGGACCAAGCTTGACTACTCGGTGGCAGGAATAGAATTTCAAGAGACAGAAAATGAGAGAGATCTAGGAGTAAACATACTGCCCTATTTTTCTCCAGAAATGCATATAAATGGCATAGTAAGGGCAGCATATGCTTTCTTGGCAAATGTAAGGGTAGCCTTTAGGCATATGGACAATGTTCAAAAATATTTATGTAACCTATGTGAGGCAAAAACCTGAATATGCAACCCCCCTTTTGGAATCCGCACTAGCAAAAGTTCATAGACATAACATGAAACTTGTGTCAGAAATACTCAATCTCAATTCTGATGTGAAGCTGAGTTAATTAGATTTACCATCACTTGAAGCTAGAAGAATAAGGGGGGATATGGTGGCGGGTTTTAAATTTCTTCATGGTTATGACAGAGTGGATAGGGATCGATATTTTGATATGGCTGGTACTAAAACTAGAGGTCATAGTTGGAAGCTTCATAAGAAAACTTCTTTGCAGAATGTAAGGAAGTACTTTTTAAGTGAAAGAGTAGTTGATAATTGGAAATGACTAAGGGAGAAGATAGCTAATGCTAACTCAATCCATACTTTTAAGAACAAGTATGATAAGTATCACAAAGTGCAAAATGAAACCGTCCAGGAGACGGGAAGCTGCGAGCTTTGGGCTCTTTCTCGTAAGCACAAATTGGTAATTGCCATTAGGTAAATAATTACACACACACACACATACATATGTTTGCAGATGATACAAAGATTGTGAAGAAAGTAAAAAACGAGAACAATGGTAGAGAACTTCAGGAGGATCTAAATAATCTGCATTAATGGTCAGAAAAGTGGCTAATGAAATTCAATACTTCAAAATGTAAGGTAATGAGAATGGGTACAAGTGCAAGAAGGCCCAAGCTTGACTACTCGGTGGCTGGAGTACAACTTCAAGAGACAGAAAATGAGAGAGATCTAGGAGTAAACATACTGGCAGATTTGTCTCCAGAAATACATATAAATGGCATAGTAAGGGCAGCATATGCATTCTTATCAAATGTAAGGGTAGCCTTCAGGCACATAGACAAGGAAATGTTCAGAAATAAATATGTAACCTATGTGAGGCCAAAACTCGAATATGCAGCCCCCTTTTGGAATCCACACTTGAAAAAGCACATAGCTAAGCTTGAAAAAGTTCAAAGACATGCCACGAAACTGGTGCCAGAAATACGCAATCTCAGTTATGATGAGAGGCTGAAGGAATTAGACTTACCATCACTCGAAGCTAGAAGATTGAGGGGGATATGTTGACAGTCTTTAAATTCCTTCATGGTTATGAGAGAGTGGATAGGGATCGATATTTTGATATGGCTGGCTCTAGAACTAGAGGTCATAGTTTGAAGCTTCGTAAGAAAACATCTTTGCAGGATGTAAGGAAATACTTTTTCAGTGTCAGAGTAATTGATAATTGAAATTCGCTAAGCGAGGAGGTAGTTAATGCTATCTCAATCCATATTTTTAAGGACAGGTATGATAAGTATCACTAAGTATAAAATGGAACCGATCAGGAGACGGAAAGATACAAGCTTTGGGCTCTTTCCCGCCAACACAATTAGATATTCACAATTAGGTAATCACACACACACACACACACCTACAAAGGAGCAAGAAATGACTAGCTAAGTAAAAGGAGAGAGGCAGAAAGAGACTATAAGAGGGACATCACCAGGAAGGCTAAAGAAAATCCCAAGCTTTTCCACAGCTTTATCAGAGGAAAACTGAAGGTAAAAGAACAGGTTTTAAGGCTAAAGAGAGCGGATGGAAGCATCACTGGGACGGATGAAGAGATCTGCAAAGAATTGAACAAGGAGTTTCAGTCACTATTTACAGTAGAAAATACCCCACCCCCTCAGATTGCAGTGATAGAAGCTCAAGGGCCGGTATTAGAGAACATCAACCTTACAGCCACAGAGGTATGCAAAGCGCTGATGGATTTAGATGTTCATAAAGCTACAGGTCCTGATGACATATCCCCTCATGTGCTTAAAAATGCGCAAACACAATATCATTGGCACTAAGTATCATATTTAAGGAGTCACTGGAGTCGGGGGAGATTCCAAGATGCTGGAAACAAGCAAATGTGATACCTATCTTCAAAAAGGGAAGGAGGGATACGGCTCTGAACTATAGACCAGATTCCTTGACCAGCATAGTTTGCAAAGTTATGGAGAAACTACTAAGGAAACATATCTCTCTTCACTTGGAATCCTTCAACTTTTTGTCAGTGAGGCAACATGGCTTCAGAGAAGGAAGATCAACAGTAACAAACTTATTAGAATTTTATGATGAGGTAAGCCAAATCTTACAGGAAAGAGAGGGCTGGGCAGATTGCATATTCCTAGACTTCCAGAAAGCGTTTGACACTGTTCCACATGGGAGACTTATTAGGAAGCTGAAATCAATGGCTAGAATAGGTGGAAATGTCTTGGAATGGATAAAAACTTACTTAGAAGGAAGGGAACAGAGGGTTAGAGTAAGACACTCAGTGTCTGAATGGAGAAGAGTTAGTAGTGGAGTTCCACAGGGTTCAGTTTTAGGGCCACTTTTGTTCCTTGTATATGTAAATGACCTACCAGAGTCTGTAAATTCATTCATGAATATGTTTGCAGATGATGCAAAGATTGTGAAGAAAGCAAAAAACGAGAACAATGGTAGAGAACTTCAGGAGGATCTAAATAATCTGCATGAGTGGTCAGAAAAGTGGCTAATGAAATTCAATACCTCAAAATGTAAGGTAATGAGAATGGGTACAAGTGCAAGAAGGCCCAAGCTTGACTACTCGGTGGCTGGAGTACAACTTCAAGAGACAGAAAATGAGAGAGATCTAGGAGTAAACATACTGGCAGATTTGTCTCCAGAAATACATATAAATGGCATAGTAAGGGCAGCATATGCATTCTTATCAAATGTAAGGGTAGCCTTCAGGCACATGGACAAGGAAATTTTCAGAAATATTTATGTAACCTATGTGAGGCCAAAACTCGAATATGCAGCCCCCTTTTGGAATCCGCACTTGAAAAAGCACATAGCTAAGCTTGAAAAAGTTCAAAGACATGCCACGAAACTGGTGCCAGAAATACGCAATCTCGGTTATGATGAGAGGCTGAGGGAATTCGACTTGCCATCACTCGAAGCTAGAAGAGTAAGGGGGGATATGGTGACAGTCTTTAAATTCCTTCATGGTTATGATAGAGTGGATAGGGATCGATATTTCGATATGGCTGGCTCTAGAACTAGAGGTCATAGTTTGAAGCTTCGTAAGAAAACTTGTTTGCAGGATGTAAGGAAATACTTTTTCAGTGTAAGAGTAGTTGATAATTGGAATTGGCTAAGCGAGGAGGTAGTTAATGCTCTCTCAATCCATAGTTTTAAGGACAGATACGATAAGTATCACTAAGTCTAAAAATGGAACCGATCAGGAGACGGGAAGATACGAGCTTTGGGCTCTTTCCCGTAAACACAATTAGGTAATCACAATTAGGTAATCACACAAATACTGATGGATTAGCTGGTAAAGCCGTAGAATTAAAATATAAGATTCACAACAGCAAGGGAGATATAGCAGCAGTTACAGAGACTAAGCTGAGGGAAGACATAAACATTGTCAGAGTTTTTCCTAATGGCTTCAAAATATTAAGGGTTGAAAGATCTGAGAGGACTGGTGGAGGGATAGCACTGCTCATAAATGAAAGAATTCAGGTTGAAGAAATAAACTTTGCTATAGAAAGTGAGTTCAAGGAATTTCTTCTATACTGGGTCAGAGATCATTATAATAACAGTTATATGTAACCCACCAAGGAACCAACATAGGCTAGAGGTTTATGAGGAAAGTCATATAGGTACTATTGAAGTCATAAACTCAGTTGTTAACATTGCACAGGAGAGAAAATGTAGGATTTGATTATGTGAGATTTTAATCATAAAGAGTTAGATTGGATAAATCTTGACCCACATCGTGGTGAGGACTCATTCGAGCCAAGATTCCTAGATTGCATACAAGGGAATTTCCAACACCGCCATGTACTGGAACCAACGAGGGTCTGGAGCGGGGATGAGCAATTGCTACTTGATCTAGTATTCACAGATCATGCGTTGAATATTGAAAAAATGAGTGATTCGGTTTTATGTCACGAACTCCCTTTTCTACTAAGGGCTAGGACGGTTGCCTTCTTACGAAGGACTTGTTTTGGCAGATGTAATCGTTACCCTGAGTGCATGCCCTTACTAACCTCAGTCGTGACGGGGCGCGAACCCTCGACCTGCCGCTTCAGAGTCGCAGACGCTACCATTTTGCCACGAGTATGAACCACCAATTGGAAAGAGTGACCACAGTGTGTTGTTGATGGAGAATATAATTGAAGATAATCGGCCTGAGAGTAGAGGCACTGAGGACACGATGAGAAACTGTCCAAAAGAAAATTATATAAAAATGAAAGAGATTTTTTCAGTTATTGACTGGAGGACCTTATATAACAACAAATCTGTACAAGAAATGTACGACATCTTTTGTGAGAACTATGGGAAGGTAGTAGATTGCTGCATACCTGTTACCAAAGTAGGTGTAATTCATGCTAGAGAGAAGTGATTCAATAATGAGTGTAAAAGAGCTAAAGAGTGGAGAGACAAATGTTGGAAGAGGTATAGAAGGAGAAAAAAAACATAAATGCCTATCAGACCTATAAAAGAGCAAGAAATAATTACCTAAGTAAAAGATGAGAGGCAGAGAGACACTATGAAAGGGACATCACCAGTCAGGCTAAGGAAAATTCCAAATTTTTCCTCAGCTTTTTCAGAGGAAAACTGAAATTAAAAGAACAGGTTTAAAGCTTAAGAGATCAGATGGAAACATGAATTAAGCAAGGAGATTACGTCAGTATTTACAGTAGAAAATACCCCACCCCCTCAGATTTCAGAGATAAAAGCTTATGGGCTGGTATTAGAGAACATCATTCTTTCGGCCACAGAGGTATGCAAAGCACTGATGGAGTTAGATGTCCATAAGCTACAGGTCCTGACGATATATCCCCTCATGTACTTGAAAAATGCACAAATTAAATATCAGCGGCACTAAGTATCATATTCAAAAAGTCGCTGGAGTCAGGGGAGATTAAAAAATCCTGGGAACAAAGCTTCGAACTATGATCTCTAGTTCTAGTACCAGCCATATCAAAATACTGATCCCTCTCCACTCTTTCATAGACATGAAGGAATATAAAAACTGTCACCATATCCACCATCAATCTTCCAGCTTCGAGAGATGGTGAGTCTAATTCCCTTAGCTTCTTCTCATAACTAAGATTGCATATTTATGGCACCAGATTCATGCATATCTTTGGACATTTTCCAGCTTAACTATTGGTTTTTTCTAGTGTGGATTCCATAAGGGGTTTGCATATTTAAGCTTTGGCTTCAAATAGGTTATATAGATATTTCTGAACATTTCCTTGTCCATGTGCCTGAAGGCTACCCTTACATTTGCTAAGAAAACACAAGCTGCCCTTACTATGCCATTTATATGCATTTCTAGAGACAAATCTGCTCCTGCTATTGAGTATTTAAGCTGGGGCCTTCTTGCACTTGTACCCATTCTCATTACCTTACATTTCGAAGAATTGAATTTTATTAGCCACTATTCTTACCACTCATGCAGACTATGTAGGTCTTCCTGAAGTTCTCTGCCACTGTTTTCGTCTCTTGATTCTTTCAAAAACTTTGCATTATCTGCAAACATTCATGAATGAATTTGCAGACTCTGGTAGGTCATTTACATATACAAGGAACAAAAGTGGCCCTTAAGCTGATCACTGTGGAACTCCATTAGTAACCCATATTTTTAATATTAATAAAGAAGAATTTATAGTATAATTTCAAAATATAATGATCATTATGGATTTTTTCTTGCTATAAATCCATTACTTAACACGTAAATAGAGAAGACTTGACATTGAAATCAGCTGTAGCTCTCGATTGAAGGACGAATTCCCAAGAAAAACGACACCTGGGGAAGTGTTGTTGTAACCAATGTTGTTATTATAGAGTCAACATATCTTTCTCTAAACCACGGCTTCCTTCCTGCTAAGTAAATTTTTATCCATTCTAAAACATTTCCACCTATTTTCACTATTGCTTGCAGCTTCTTAATAAGTCTACCATGTGGGACCGTATCAAATGCCTTCTGGAAGTCTAGGAATATGCAATCTGCCCAGCCCTCTCTTTCCTGTTAGATCCAACTTACCTCTTCATAAAATTCTAATAAGTTTGTTACTGTTGATCTACCTTCTCTGAAGCCATGTTGTCTCAATGACAAAAAGTTCAAGGATTCCAAGTGAAGTGAGATGTGTTTTCTTAGTACTTTCTCCATAACTTTGCTGCAAACTATGCTGGTTAAGGAAACAGGTCTATTGTTTTAAAACTGTATTCGTCACTTCCATTTTGAAGATAGGTACCACGTTCGCTTGTTTCAAGCATCTTGGAATCTCCCCAGATATTAGTGACTTTTCAAATATGATATATAGTGCCATTGATATTGATTTAGCGCATTTCTTAAGTACATAAAGGGATATATCATCAGGACCTGTAGCTTTATGGGCATCTAACCCCATCAACGCTTTGCCTACCTCTGTGGCTGAAAAGATGATTTTCTCTAAGATAGGGTATGAAAGGTATTGTGCAAAGAGGAGGCTAGCAAAGTGCGTGGTGAGGGAGGCCAAGAGAGAAGCCGATGTAGGATGGGGTAGATGCTTGTTTGAGGATTTTGAAAGGACTAAAAACATTTTGAAAGGAATCGAAAAGAGTGAGGAAAGATGGGTCTGGTATGGTGGAGAGGGTGAAAAGAGTAGATGGGCAATTGTTGGTAGATGAAATATAGGTGAGAGAGAGATGGGCTGAATATTTCAAGGACCTGCAAAATTAGGAAGATGATAGAGAGGCAGAGATTGTGGCTGTGGGAAACGAATGGAGAATTCTAATGTTAGGTGATGAGAATGATAGAGAAATAACAAAATAGAAAGTACATTTGAAATTTAGAGTAATGGAAGCAGATAAAGCACCAGGGATAAATGGGTGTCACGTTGAATGCTTTCCAAAAGGCAAGGAGGCATTAGCAGAATGGATGGTTAGGTTGTTGTATGTATTTTTCAAGAAAGAGAGGGTTCCAGTTGATTGGGGGGTGCATGTGTAGTTTCACTTTATGAAGGGAAAGAAGATAAGTATGAGTGTAGTAGTTTTTGAGAAATTAGTTTGTCGAGTGTACTTGATAAGGTCTATATGGAAGACTGTTTATTGAGTAACTTAGGAAAGGTATAAGAAATTATGGGGGAAGAACAGTGTGGGTTCAGGAGGGGAAGAGAATGTATGGATTAGGTGTTTGTGGTAAAAATGGTGAGTGAGAAGTTCTTGGAGAAAGTTAGGGACACTTTTTGGGCTTTATGGACTTAGAGAAAGCATATCGCAGGGTAGATAGAGAAGGGTTATGGAGTGTGTTACGACTGTATGGAATAATGTGGGAAACTGTTGAATATGGTGAAGAGTTTTTACATAAATAGTAAAGCATTTATGAGAGTTGGGAATTGTTTGTGTTATGATATAAGTGATCTAATCCTTTATTTATAATAAGGTTATTCCCTTTATCGCACCTCTTTTGTTTTCATTGTACTTATACCCGTTGTTGGTTTTCTGATGTTTATATTGATTGAGCCGACCGGCACCCATCTTGCAACAATAAACTGGAAGCCATGATTTATGCTTCTTATTAGTACAAACCTTAACATTTGGCGACGAGTAAACCCGCCATGGATATGGGAAACCTCTCAAGTTTGGTTATATTACTGGCTTAAATAGATTCGCCTTGCAAGATTTCTGGTAGGTGCCAAATGTTTTGTTTGCCGACGCCGGGATTAGGCTACCATGGTTATGCCTAATTGGATCCTGGATTGATGCTGCATGATTCACCTCGACTAGGCTAGTGTTGGATTTAAGCCTAGGTGCCCTGTATGATGTTGCTGCAGTTTTGGGCGCATGTTTCTTTAAGCCTAGCGTACGTTTTTGCTATCCTAGCATATTGAATCGTCGGTTGTTTGGGTGCTACATTAGCCTAAGTGTTTGTGGATACTGGTAATATTACAGAATAGGTCCGCAATGTCGTCGTCGTTGAATCAGATTAGAATTGATTGTTTTAATCCATCGAAAATTTCCTTGGAATTATGGCTAAGCCTATTAGAGGCACATTTTAGTCATTTAAAAGTCACTGAGGCTGACGAGAAAAAAATCTCCTGCTTGTGTCATTGGGCACTGATGTTTTTAATGTTTTAGGCAATCTTTGTGCTCCTGATTTGCCCCACACAAAGTCTTATGCAGACTTGGTTCAGTTATTGAAAGGTCATTTTATTGTTAAGCCTTCTTATCACAGAACTTTGATAGCCTTCCAGCACAGAAAAAAAAGGAAGGATGAGAGTGTAAAAGAATTGTATGCTGATTTAAAGGCTCTAGCAAAGCATTGTAATTTTGGCAACCAATTTGATGGTAGAGTAAGAGATCAGTTATTTATGGCTGTAGATGCTGAAGTTTATTTATATGCATTTCTAGAGACAAATCTGCTCCTGCTATTGAGTATTTAAGCTGGGGCCTTCTTGCACTTGTACCCATTCTCATTACCTTACATTTCGAAGAATTGAATTTTATTAGCCACTATTCTTACCACTCATGCAGACTATGTAGGTCTTCCTGAAGTTCTCTGCCACTGTTTTCGTCTCTTGATTCTTTCAAAAACTTTGCATTATCTGCAAACATTCATGAATGAATTTGCAGACTCTGGTAGGTCATTTACATATACAAGGAACAAAAGTGGCCCTTAAGCTGATCACTGTGGAACTCCATTAGTAACCCATATTTTTAATATTAATAAAGAAGAATTTATAGTATAATTTCAAAATATAATGATCATTATGGATTTTTTCTTGCTATAAATCCATTACTTAACACGTAAATAGAGAAGACTTGACATTGAAATCAGCTGTAGCTCTCGATTGAAGGACGAATTCCCAAGAAAAACGACACCTGGGGAAGTGTTGTTGTAACCAATGTTGTTATTATAGAGTCAACATATCTTTCTCTAAACCACGGCTTCCTTCCTGCTAAGTAAATTTTTATCCATTCTAAAACATTTCCACCTATTTTCACTATTGCTTGCAGCTTCTTAATAAGTCTACCATGTGGGACCGTATCAAATGCCTTCTGGAAGTCTAGGAATATGCAATCTGCCCAGCCCTCCCTTTCCTGTTAGATCCAACTTACCTCTTCATAAAATTCTAATAAGTTTGTTACTGTTGATCTACCTTCTCTGAAGCCATGTTGTCTCAATGACAAAAAGTTCAAGGATTCCAAGTGAAGTGAGATGTGTTTTCTTAGTACTTTCTCCATAACTTTGCTGCAAACTATGCTGGTTAAGGAAACAGGTCTATTGTTTTAAAACTGTATTCGTCACTTTCATTTTGAAGATAGGTACCACGTTCGCTTGTTTCAAGCATCTTGGAATCTCCCCAGATATTAGTGACTTTTCAAATATGATATATAGTGCCATTGATATTGATTTAGCGCATTTCTTAAGTACATAAAGGGATATATCATCAGGACCTGTAGCTTTATGGGCATCTAACCCCATCAACGCTTTGCCTACCTCTGTGGCTGAAAAGATGATTTTCTCTAAGATAGGGTATGAAAGGTATTGTGCAAAGAGGAGGCTAGCAAAGTGCGTGGTGAGGGAGGCCAAGAGAGAAGCCGATGTAGGATGGGGTAGATGCTTGTTTGAGGATTTTGAAAGGACTAAAAACATTTTGAAAGGAATCGAAAAGAGTGAGGAAAGATGGGTCTGGTATGGTGGAGAGGGTGAAAAGAGTAGATGGGCAATTGTTGGTAGATGAAATATAGGTGAGAGAGAGATGGGCTGAATATTTCAAGGACCTGCAAAATTAGGAAGATGATAGAGAGGCAGAGATTGTGGCTGTGGGAAACGAATGGAGAATTCTAATGTTAGGTGATGAGAATGATAGAGAAATAACAAAATAGAAAGTACATTTGAAATTTAGAGTAATGGAAGCAGATAAAGCACCAGGGATAAATGGGTGTCACGTTGAATGCTTTCCAAAAGGCAAGGAGGCATTAGCAGAATGGATGGTTAGGTTGTTGTATGTATTTTTCAAGAAAGAGAGGGTTCCAGTTGATTGGGGGGTGCATGTGTAGTTTCACTTTATGAAGGGAAAGAAGATAAGTATGAGTGTAGTAGTTTTTGAGAAATTAGTTTGTCGAGTGTACTTGATAAGGTCTATATGGAAGACTGTTTATTGAGTAACTTAGAAAAGGTATAAGAAATTATGGGGGAAGAACAGTGTGGGTTCAGGAGGGGAAGAGAATGCATGGATTAGGTGTTTGTGGTAAAAATGGTGAGTGAGAAGTTCTTGGAGAAAGTTAGGGACACTTTTTGGGCTTTATGGACTTAGAGAAAGCATATCGCAGGGTAGATAGAGAAGGGTTATGGAGTGTGTTACGACTGTATGGAATAATGTGGGAAACTGTTGAATATGGTGAAGAGTTTTTACATAAATAGTAAAGCATATATGAGAGTTGGGAATTGTTTGTGTTATGATATAAGTGATCTAATCCTTTATTTATAATAAGGTTATTCCCTTTATCGCACCTCTTTTGTGTTCATTGTACTTATACCCGTTGTTGGTTTTCTGATGTTTATATTGATTGAGCCGACCGGCACCCATCTTGCAACAATAAACTGGAAGCCATGATTTATGCTTCTTATTAGTACAAACCTTAACATTTGGCGACGAGTAAACCCGCCATGGATATGGGAAACCTCTCAAGTTTGGTTATATTACTGGCTTAAATAGATTCGCCTTGCAAGATTTCTGGTAGGTGCCAAATGTTTTGTTTGCCGACGCCGGGATTAGGCTACCATGGTTATGCCTAATTGGATCCTGGATTGATGCTGCATGATTCACCTCGACTAGGCTAGTGTTGGATTTAAGCCTAGGTGCCCTGTATGATGTTGCTGCAGTTTTGGGCGCATGTTTCTTTAAGCCTAGCGTACGTTTTTGCTATCCTAGCATATTGAATCGTCGGTTGATTGGGTGCTACATTAGCCTAAGTGTTTGTGGATACTGGTAATATTACAGAATAGGTCCGCAATGTCGTCGTCGTTGAATCAGATTAGAATTGATTGTTTTAATCCATCGAAAATTTCCTTGGAATTATGGCTAAGCCTATTAGAGGCACATTTTAGTCATTTAAAAGTCACTGAGGCTGACGAGAAAAAAATCTCCTGCTTGTGTCATTGGGCACTGATGTTTTTAATGTTTTAGGCAATCTTTGTGCTCCTGATTTGCCCCACACAAAGTCTTATGCAGACTTGGTTCAGTTATTGAAAGGTCATTTTATTGTTAAGCCTTCTTATCACAGAACTTTGATAGCCTTCCAGCACAGAAAAAAAAGGAAGGATGAGAGTGTAAAAGAATTGTATGCTGATTTAAAGGCTCTAGCAAAGCATTGTAATTTTGGCAACCAATTTGATGGTAGAGTAAGAGATCAGTTATTTATGGCTGTAGATGCTGAAGTTTATTTTTCAAATTTAGTGACTCTCAACATAGATCTCCAAGCAATGACCTCTCAGGCTATTTTGGAGAGAATTTTGAACATGGAAAAAGCATTTGTAAGTGAGAAAGATGAGGTTCAGTCACAGGTTCAGGTTGTAAGAAGAAAATATGTAGGTTTATCTTGTCAACATTGTGGTTTCTCTCATGACAGCTTTTATTGTAGATTTAAGCATTTATCATGTAATAATTGTCATAAAAAGGGTCATTTACAGAAGGTTTGTAAAGAAGCCAAAAGAGAGAGTGGTTATAGTACAGCTAAAAGTTCAAATAAACCAAGCAAGAAAGATTTTAGTAGTAAACCTAAGTTTAATAGTAGGAAAATTGTAAAGATTGTGGATGATCAAGATGTATCATTAAGTGATAATGATGATGAGGACGATAAAGTGTTAACTGTCAGAGATAAAATCTATGCTGTTCATGCTGAACAATTTTAATTTTCTGTCAATTAGATGCAAGTTCCTTTTGAGGTTGATAGTGGTGCTACTGTTTCAACTTTGAATAAAGATTGGGTTGAGAAGTTGAATTTGAAAGTTGAACAATGAAAGAAACCCTTACAGGCTTATGATGATTTTAATATAAAGGTTTTGGGAAAAGTGATTGCTCCTGTTGTGTATAATGGATATAATGTATCACAAGTCTTTTATGTTGTTGGTTCAAAGAATACAAATTTATGTGGTAAAAATCTAATGAAACAAGTTGGTATTTATTTGGCAGGATTAGATGAAAGTACCAAGGTTAACAATGTTCATAATGTAAGTGTTGAACAAGTGTTTGAAGATTATAATGTTGATGTAAGCAAACCTATTTCTAGCATTGTAGCTAAAATTCATTTAAAGAGTGATGCTATTCCAAAGTTTGTAAAAGCGTGTACTGTTCCATTTTACCATAAAGAGATGGTCGAAGTGGCCATTGATAAACTTGTAAGTGAAAATATTATAGAATCTGTTTCTCATAGTGAATGGGCTGCGCCTATTGTACCTGTGTTACAAGAGAATAAGAAAGAAATTCGCATATGTGCAGATTTTAAACATTTGAATAAGCAAATACAGTGTGATAAATACCCCTTGCCTAAGATTGATGAACTTCTGTGCAGTGTTGGTAAAGGCAAATTTTTTTCTAAGATTGACTTGAAGAATGCATATTTGCAAATACCTGTTGAAGAACAAAGTCAAGAGGTTTTAGTTATTAATACACAAAGGAATGTATAAATACAAGAGGTTGCCAGTTGGCTTGTCCTCTTCTCCTGGTATTTTTCAAATATTTATTTCACAGATCTTATGTAATATTGATGGTGTTGCTGCATATATGGATGATATAGTTGTCAGTGGTGAAACTAAAGATGAGCATGATGAGAGACTCAAGAAAGTTTTAAATGTGTTGCAATCTCATAATGTACAGATAAATAAGAGTAAAACAGTTTTAAATATGGAATGTATTGAATATTTAGGTTACTGTATATCAAGTGAAGGAATAAAACCATCCCCAAAGAAGGTTAAAGCAATTTTGGATGCTCCTTGTCCTACCTCAGTAGCAGAGGTCCACTCATTTTTAGGGATGATTACATTTTACTGTAGATTTATTAAGAATTTTTCAACTAAATCAGCTCCATTGTATGATTTATTGAAAAAAGGTGCCAAGTTTAAATGGACAAAGATTGAACAGAATGCATTTAAATGTCTTAAGCAAGATTTTGTAGACTCTAAAGTGTTAGTAAATTTTGATGGGTCATATCCCTTGATTGTAGAAGTTGATGCTTCACCTGTTGGTGTAGGATGTGTGTTATTGCAAAAGGTCAATGGAGTAGAAAGACCTATTTATTTTCCAAGTAAGAAATTGAGTAGTGCTGAGATGAAATATTCACAGTTGGATAAAAAAGGATTGTCTTTGATTTTCGCTGTCAAAAGATTTAGATATTTTCTTATGGGTAGAAAATTTATGGCCAGAACGGACCATAAACCACTTTTAGGATTGTTTGGTAAAGATAAGCCAATTCCTCAGAATGCCAATTCTAGGATACAAAGATGGGCGTTGTTACTTTCTCAATATGACTTTGATCTAGTGCATAAACCTGGAAAGGAAAATGTTATTGCCGATGCACTTAGCCATCTTCCAGTAGAAGATGAAATTCAGTCTGGGATTCCTGCTGAGTATGTAAGATTAGTGGAATTGCTTGATTTTGATGAAATTTCTTATAAGGTAATTAGACAATATAATAAGAAAGATAAAGTGATGTCTCAGTTAATTAATTGTCTAAGATTTGGTTGGTCTAAAGAAAATAATTTGTCACTCATGGAATATTGTAATGTTAAAGAAGAATTGTCTCTTCATAATGATGTAGTGTTATACAGGAATCGTATTGTAATACCTGTAGAATTGAGGTGTAAGATATTGACTCATTTACATAATGGTCATAATGGAATAAATGCCATGAAAGCAGAGGCTAGGAAATGGGTTTGGTGGCCAAATATTGACCAAGACCTTGCAGAGATGACAAAGAATTGCAATATTTGTTTTAAGAATTATAAACAACCACCAGCTAATACTTTGTCATGGCCTAATACGGGAAAACCATGGTCTAGGGTCCATATGGACTATGCAGGTCCTATTGATGGTAAATATTTTCTAATTGTCATTGATTGATTCTTATAGTAAGTTCTTAGATATACGGTACTCTAGTTCTGCAACATTTGGTGTCACTATAAATCACCTAAGGAAAGTATTTTCTAATTTTGGCTTGCCAGACATGATAGTGTCAGATAATGCTCCTAATTTTGTATCACAGGAAATGAAGGTGTTTTTTCAAAAGAATGGTATAAAACATGTTTGTCCTGCCCCTTATCATCCAGCCTCTAATGGTCTTGCAGAAAGAGCTGTAAGGACATTTAAGGAGGGTTTAAGAAAATTTAAAGAGGGAGATTATACTACTAGAGTTTGTCGTTTTCTTTATAACTATAGAAGAACTGTACATTCTGCTACAGGAAAAGCTCCTGCAGAGATTATGTTTAATAGAAACTTCAGCGGTACTGTAGATGTAAAGCTGAAAGAAAGTAAAGAATGTAATGATAGTCTTTCAAATGAAGAAAACATGTACAGAGTTGATGATGCTGTGTTTGCACGTAACTATGGTAAAGGTCCACTATAGGTGGAAGGTAGAATTGTAGAAGTATTGGGTTTAAGAAATTATAAAGTGCAAGTACATTGTTCAGGGAATATGATATGGAAAAGACATTCTGATCAATTGATGCATAGATATTTTGGAGATTTCAATCAGTCTAATAATGAAATGTTGAATAATGATTATGATAATCGTGTTGTAAGTGAAATTGAAGCTGATAATCGTGTTGTAACAAGTGTTCCTAGTGAATTAACAACCAATTCTAATATTATAGAAACAAATGGTGTACTTTCAAGAGATGTTATTAATGTACCTTCAAGAGATGTAAGTAATAGTGCATGTGATGAGTTACCTATACAGACTCCAGTAGTGAGAAGGTCTCAGAGAAATATCAAGCCCCCTGATCGTCTTAATTTGTAAATAGTGTTTTGAACTCCTTATATAGAATTTTCATGTGTGCCTTGTTTTAAGAAGTTGATGATTTATTTTTTTATATGTGATGTATTGCAAATTCTAGGGGAAAGGAATGTTATGATATAAGTGATCTAATCCTTTATTTATAATAAGGTTATTCCCTTTATCGCACCTCTTTTGTTTTCATTGTACTTATACCCGTTGTTGGTTTTCTAATGTTTATATTGGTTGAGCGGACCGGCAACCATCTTGCAACAATAAACTGGAAGCCATGATTTATGCTTCTTATTAGTACAAACCTTAACAGTTTGAGTTATTGGTTTGAGATAAATGTAGGGTTACATCAAGGTAGTGTAATGTGCCAAGGTTGTTTAACATGTATATGGATGATGGAAGTAAATGAAAGAGTATTAGGCAGAGGCTAGGAACTAGTGAGTGAGGATGGAAGGTTGTGGAAATTGAATCAGTTGCTATTTGTGGACGATATTCTACTGGTAGCTGATACTGAGAATGAGTTGAATCAGTTAGTAGTGCCTTGGCACAGTATTTATGTTTCCTATGTTCGAGTCCCAATTGGGGTAATATATGATTCATGTTTTCATATATAGTAATGTGCTTATTTCATTAATGTTCATCCCTAATTAGATTGGGATTTGAATTAAATGCAAAAACGAAGCCACGGGTGAGGTTGGGAGAAACTGTAATATGAACATGAAGGCAATCAGATAGAATGCGTTCATTCCTAGCTCAGCAGTTAAGCTGTAAGGTTGATTTCTCCTTTAGACGTCCTGTGGTGTAGTTAGTAGCACCTTGGCACAGTAATTATATATCCCAGGTTCGAGTCCTGGTCGGGGTAAAATATGATTCATGTGTGCACATATTGTAATGTGCTTATTTGATTTTGTTGATTCCTAATTAAATTGGGATTTGAATTAAATGCAAACACGAAGCCACCAGTGAGATTGGGTGAAACTGTAATATGAATATAAAGGCATTCAGATAAAATCCATTCATTCCGAGTATAGTAGTTAAACTGTAAGGTTAATTTCTCTTTTAGACCTTCTGTGGTGTAGTTGGTAGTGCCTTGGCAGAGTAATTAAGTGTTCTAGGTTCAATCCCGGTAGGGCTAAAATATGATTCATATATATATATATATATATATATATATATATATATATATATATATATATATATATATATATATATATATATATATATATATATATATATATATATACATATATATATATATATATATATATATATATATATATATATATATATATATATATATATATTTATATATTTATATATAACCAAATAAGCACATTACATATGTGAAAACATGAATCATTTTTTACCCCGACCGAGACTTGAACCTAGGACTTATGATTACAAAGTCAAGGCACTACCAATGCACCACAGAAGGTTAAAAGGAATCCAACCTTATAGCTTATATCTGCTATATTTAGGAATGAACGCATTCTATCTGAATGCCACTATGTTCATATTACAGATTCCCCAACCTCACTCGTGGATTCATTTTCGCATTTAATTCGATTCCCAATCTCATTCGGGCATTACAATAACCAAATAAGCACATTACATATGTGAAAACATGAATAATTTTTTACCCCGACCGGGACTTGAACCTAGGACTTATGATTACAAAGTCAAGGCGATACCAATGCACCACAGAAGGTTAAACGGAATCCAACCTTATAGCTTATATCTGCTATACTTAGGAATGAACAATATTTGGCCACCAAACCCATTTCCTAGCCTCTGCTTTCATGGCATTTATTCCATTATGACCATTATGTAAATGAGTCAATATCTTACACCTCAATTCTACAGGTATTACAATACGATTCCTGTATAACACTACATCATTATGAAGAGACAATTCTTCTTTAACATTACAATATTCCATGAGTGACAAATTATTTTC
>JAXCGZ010011361.1:0-25000 GCA_037179515.1 Halocaridina rubra
AACATATGAAAGATATGCAAATATGTACATCATTTGCTAATCCAAATTATTTGAGTACAGAAGCTCCCCTACTTAGAAACAATCAATTACGAATATTCACAAATACAAACAAAAATCCTTTCATTATCTATCCATGTACACGTACAGTACTGTATTATTACATAATTACTACTGTATTAAAATTCATTAATACTGTATACTTTAAGTTTTATGTAGTAGTTAAGTGTCTTTAGCCTAAATACTGCACAGTACTGCATATGCATGTACTGTACAGTACTTTTTTAACTACACACAACTTACTAACAATTCTACTTACGAACAGACTTCTGGAACCTAATTCGTTCATAAGATGGGGAGTGTCTATACTAAAGTAACAGCCAATATAATATCATGCGCACAGGAACTTGAAATTGAACTCACTATTTGGATGCCAAATATCCGTAATGAACTTCATTTTTGGGGGCCGTAGGGGATACTCTCTCGGGAATATTAAATGTGCCTTAAAGAACCCTCCTTCACTGTGGAGAAGTCAGTACAAAAAACAATTAAGATCAAAGAAATATATAATGTATTCAGATATTACTAATTGCGATTATTTGACTACAAATGGAAAACAGGAATTAACAGAGTAACTTGGGACTTAAAGAGTATATTAATCAACTTGTGTGAAAAGGTAACCTCTGGAGATGAGTTGAGAAATATACTCATAAGCACTAAGGTATTCCATAGTTTCCTATTTTCTCTTCGTAGTCATGTAATCGGATTAACAACACAGTATTTACATACTTCTCGTGAAACAGATTCATTAACATATGACATATCATCTATAAGTAAGCAACACTTACTATAATGTTTCGGGTGGGCCTATGATGAGTACCTCCCATTTGAAAATATCGTTGTCATCAATAAGCCCTGCTGAAAAACCTTCTACTGGATTCTTGTTTAATTCTGAAACCATACAAAACATTTAAAAATAAAAAGCATTATCAAATAATACAGATTACTGTACTTGTCAGGCTCATGAAGATGGCAATAATATACTCATTAAGGCGCATTTTGTAATAAATATTTAATAAGGCCTTAGTATATGACACCCAAGTCACTGCATCACAATATTATATTTAGTCTATCTATATAAAAGAGCCATATTCCCCCTATAAGAGAGGTGGCTGAGTCAAAGCAAAATACCTTGACTCATTGCAGGAAGAAAATACAGAGAAGGGGATTCCCTGTGGCATTACTCTACCCCGTTTACATAACTCTTACAGCACATACCGGAACACAACAGTATTCTTGCCCCCTCCCTCGGGGGGAATCATATATAGTACAAAGTATACACCGCTTTTTTCCAAAATGTTGCTATCAAATGCTAATATACAGGGTGGATACACTAAAAAAGAAGAATGAGATATAAATAACATTCTGTAATATAACTGTTGCCCTTATTCATTCCTTCATTCTGATACATTTGCGTGTCATAAATACTTCAAGCTTAAACATAAGCATTTCCCTCAGCCAGTTCCCATCACAATATGCTTAAAAGATACTGTCGATTAAACTATATTACAAACCACTCTCACTCCAAAAAATCTTCTTGGGAGTGATTTTTTACCTAATAAATCATCTTAGAAGTCAAGTTTAAAACTAAACAGCTTTCCATTGAAAAATCCCAATAAGAGTAAGGCCAAAATACGAAATTTGTCATATTCCCTCACACAAAATTTTGGTACCCAGTAGTTTGTTAGGAAGCAGTAAGCGTACATGCCAAAAGGGTAGTAAGGATCAGTATATTAGCTGCTGATGAAGGTGTGATTTGACTCGGCCATTCCATACAAGGGAGATATGTATGTGTAAAGCTTCACTTTAAAGCAAGAGCCATGAAATATGGCTGTCATAAATTTTAGGTATTACTGGAATCCTACAGTGCATTGGTTAGGGGGTTGGCAGTGCAGTGGATAAAGTCCTCTACTCAGGAAAAGGGAAATCCACATCCAGGCCCACCACAAGATATTAGGATGGGCATCTAGAGTTAATTCCCCAGCTCAACCCGTCTGAATCCACCTCCATTCAAATGAAGATTAAAAATGACACATGACACAACATAGCATTGGCTGGGTTGGAGTATGTTGGGTTGCTACTGGAAGCTGGTATTTCTTTGATGTCTCCTCTTGGGATTTCCATCATAAAGGCGTTGCCCAAAATTTAAAATATACTGTGGAACTTCAACCCACGAACGTCCCCATCCACGTACAAATCAACCTATTAAGTTATGCACAAAACCATCAAGGTATGAACGCATACACACGCACATCTGCCTAGGAGACTGCATTTGCGTTCGCCCGAGTGACTACGTAGTTGCTCTCAGTTCAGCATTGGTGCCCCCGCTGTGTAGTTCGTTCATTGTTCTCTCGTTGTAGTTTTCAATTCTTTTGCCTTTTAATTTAAGCTAGCCCTCATTATGGCTCCTAGGAAAGTGCACTAGTGATTGTGGCGTTAAAAAGCCTACACATATAACAGTAGAAACGAAAAAAGAAAAAATAGCTAAGGATGAAATCAGTGCTTGTTACTTCTGATCTTGCCACACAGTATAATATAGTGAAATCAACCATCTGTACTAGCTTGAAAAATAAAAAGGTCTTAAAGGCGGCTGACGTGACTAAAGGAGTGACAATATTAACGAGATTAGGTCACAGTTAATAGAAGAGATAGAAACGTTATTGTTGATATGGAAAAATGAAAAACAGCTGGCTGAAGACAGCGTTAGTGAAACTATAATATGCGCTAAGGTTCTACATATACACCATGATTTAGTAGCAAACACTCCGAGTTCTAGTGACGATAAAATTGACAAATTTAAAGCCAGTAAAGGCCGGTTTGAAAACTTTCATCGATGAACTGGGATTCATAGTGTTGTTAGGCATGGGGAGGCAGTTAGTTTGGACCAAAAGGCAGCGGATGCCTACCTGCTAGAATTCTCCAAATTTATCGAAAGTGAAGGTTACGTTTTGCAGCAATTTTTTAACTGTGATGAAACAACTTATTTTCAGTAGAAAATGCCTAAGAGGACCTATATAACCCAAAAGAAGAAAATGCCTAAGAGGACCTATATAACCCAAAAGAAGAGACACTGCCTGGCCACAAACCAATGGAGGACAGGATTACACTTTTACTGTGTGCTAATGCAAGTGGGGTCTGCAAGATTAAGCCTCTTTAGTCTACCACTCTGAATATCTGTGCATTTTTTAGTGCAAATACTGTGTTGAAGGCCAGACTTCCAGTAATGTGGAGGTCAAATACAAAGGCTTGGGTAATGCAGATTTTGTTCATAGATTTGTTGACTGAAGTGTTTGCACCAGCTGTGAAAAAATATCTTGAGGTAAATGGTTTGCCCCTTAAGTGTCTTCTCATAATGGACAATGCTCCCGTCCATCCTCCAGGATTGGAAGAAGACCTTACTATAGAATACAACTTCATAAAAGTTAATTTCTGCCTCCCAACACCACTCCTCTTCTCCAGCCCATGGACCAGCAAGTGATTTCCAATACAGTATTAAGAAGCTCTGTACAAAGGGTCTTTTTGCCAGGTGTTTCCAGGTCACCAATGACACGGATTTGACCATTAGTGAATTCTGGAAAGATCACTTTAATATCTTTCACTGCTTTGGCCTCACTGACAAGGGATGGGAGGAGGTCTCATACCACACTTTGAACTTCGCCTGGAGGAAACTTCGACCAGATTGTGTAGCTGATAGAGAATTCAAGGGTTTCAAGCAGGAGTTAGCTATTAAAATTGTGAATGAAATTGTGGCCACGGGCAAAAGTTAGGGCATGGAGGTCAATGAGGAGGATGTGGAGTAGCTGGTGGAGGATCACACACAAGAAATCACCACCGTAGAACTAATAGAGTGGCAACGTGAACAGGGGAAGACTCTCCAAGAGGAGCAGTCAGTGGAGGAGGGGGATGAGAGCATAAAAGTTTCCAGGGAAAAATCTAATGAAATTTTTAGTAAGTGGAGTGATGTGCAGGCTTTTATTGAGACTCATAACCCGGACAATACTCTGAGCAACTGAGCAGTGAACATTTTAAATGATAATGTGATGTCTCACTTTAGGAATATATATCAGCAAATAAAAAGACAAATTTTTCTGGATTGTTTTCTTGTGCCAATAGCCAGTGAACCACATTCCAAAAGAGAACATAGAGAGAACACACCAGAATTACAGCCTGTACCTGAACAGTTGCCTAACGTTTTTATGGAAGGGAACTCTCCTTCAAAGGAGTAATCTTCATCTTCCTCCTCCTCCACGTGTGCCAGTAGCAATCAACCACAAAGGTAAATACAATACTGTACCATGTTTTATTTTAGCAAAGTAGAATTTCTTTCTATTATTAATGTAATATTTCTATTACATGTGTATTTATACATGTTTATACCCATAAAAAAAAATTTAAAAGGTATATTTCTGGTGTTGAGGAACGGATTCATTTGATTTACATTAATTTCAATGGGTAAAACTGTTTTGAGTCACGAACTTTTCCCCTCACGAATAGGGTTTAGGAATGGATTAAGTTCGTGACAAGAGGTATTGCTGTAATTGAATTTCAAAACAATGCAATAGTTCCATTTTCTGCATTTCTGGACATATATTTATTTTCACAAAATTTCACACGCCCAACAAGTGAAATGAATACACAAAACACAGGAGGAATATCTAAAACCATTAAAAAACAATTTTAACTATCATCTCATTTCATATGTGGAGTGTATTAAACTAACTAATCCTAACCAAATATTAAAATAAACACCTACCCCATTTTTCAAAACTTTCGGCATATAGGTTATGCTTCAATACTACACAAAAAGATTTCTTTCACGACCCCAATTAGGAAAAACTCATAAAATTTATTATAATATTTGGTTAGGGTTGGATGGGTTAGTTAGATAGCTTCGCTTCCATTTGATAACTGGAATTATTGGGTCTTTTACCTATTATTCATATATTTCCAATGTTCTGCATTTTTATTTCACTAGGGGATGTTAAATTGAATCTTTACAACAAATCTAAATAAAATATAATACTGTACTCACAACCATCCTCTTTTAGCTGTGTTGACTTGTATTCTTTAACCTATCCAAACTTTAAAGCACTTAAGACAGGTAATGTAGCTTAAGGTCCTTTTAAAGAAGAGTATCTCAATGGTACTCTAGGGCTACTTACTTACAAACTTTCTTATATTTATATTTACAAGATAAGTCACCTAACCTAACAATCAACAGATTTATTTAATGTTACATGGAGTTTTGGGGTTACTTAACAAGACACAATTTTCATTTGCAAATATACTCACTAACCTTATATAAACCTCATTGTAATGTACTGAAATAACTCCCTCTACATTAATTATTTGCTATTTTAAACGTCATTATTCTCTCCCATTCGAATGGAGGTGGACATTCACAGACTGAAGTGGGGAAATTATGGGTAAATGCCCTTCCAAACGCCCCACAGTGGGTTCAATCACGGGTTTGACACTTCCCGAGACAAATTTTCTAATTATACCGGTCCCAAACTCTCTTCGCATATCATTAATAACATAAATTAACCAAATATTTATACCAAAATGTGCCATACTTAAATTACTAGCTCTATATAAATATAATAAGTTATATATACCTACTTGAACTGTAGTTAGAAAACTTTCTCTACTTAATATACATAGGATTAAAAAAAATTATACCTATATGTATTTGTATTTTGACAAAATCGCTCTACATTAAAATAAAATGCAGAAATACAATTTTCTGTGAGACTCGAAGTTATTAAAAAAAAAAAAAAATCTACGAAGGTCAGACTTAAAACATGAAAGCAGACCTTAATAAAAAAAAATTAAAGGAAAAAACACTAAATATGAATATAAAATAGGCCCAAGAGCACATACTCAATAAAAGAAAAAGTTTGACAAAGTACTGATGAAAAAAGGACCCATGCTTTGTCCCTTTTTACATACCTATTTCACATTGGTGGCTATTAAATAAATCCTTTAAATACCACTCTAAGCCTAAAGGCATATGAATAAATATAAATTTAGAATGTTTTCATCAAATTGGAAAAAGGAAAAAGGACCCATGCTTTGTCTCTCTCTTAACGTACCCTCTTCACATCGTCTGCCTGTGTGAAGGACGTTTCCAACCAAATCACATCACCCTACCGTCACATTTCGGCCTATTTTGGCCCCCATTTGACCCATTTCCCCCATTATATCCCCAAGATATACCTGCCAGTTGTTTCCTTAATAGCAATGCACTCTGTGGTTCGCCCATTTTGTGGAATATTCTTGTGGAATTTTGATAAATAATGCCAGGACTGTATGAGTAGAGGCGGTGTGCGTATTTTCACTGTAGGTTGGCGCATGCGCACTATAGTCACTGTATTTGTATTACTCTATATATATTAATACAGAATTCGTAGAATAAATACCGTGTATATCTCTGTATTTATAATACTGTATTTAATAATACATGCATAATACTGAATTATCTGTATATGAATTACTCTGTATCTATTAATACTGAATTCGTATAATACTTATATATTTCTGCATTAATTATATACATATACATATACCTTGGCTGTTCCCCCTGTAATTATATACTGTATATAATTATGCATGCATAAAACTGAATTATCTGTATTTGTATGTGTTACTCTGTATATATTGTTAAAGAAATCACATAATAAATATCGTTATAAATTCCTGTATTCTAATGATGTATATAATAATGTATGTATAAAACTCAAATTTCGCCATTTGTATTATACAGTGTGATTACCTAATTGTGATTACCTAATTGTGATTACCTAATTGTGTTTACGGGAAAGAGCCCAAAGCTCGTATCTTCCCGTCTCCTGATCGGTTCCATTTTTAGACTTAGTGATACTTATCATATCTGTCCTTAAAACTATGGATTGAGGTAGCATTAACTACCTCCTCGCTTAGCGAATTCCAATTATCAACTACTCTTACACTGAAAAAGTATTTCCTTACATCCTGCAAACAAGTTTTCTTCCGAAGCTTCAAACTATGACCTCTAGTTCTAGAGCCAGCCATATCGAAATATCGATCCCTATCCACTCTATCATAACCATGAAGGAATTTAAAGACTGTCACCATATCCCCCCTTACTCTTCTAGCTTCGAGTGATGGCAAGTCTAATTCCCTCAGCCTCTCATCATAACCGAGATTGCGTATTTCTGGCACCAGTTTCGTGGCATGTCTTTGAACTTTTTCAAGCTTAGCTATGTGCTTTTTCAAGTGCGGATTCCAAAAGGGGGCTGCATATTCGAGTTTTGGCCTCACATAGGTTACATAAATATTTCTGAACATTTCCTTGTCCATGTGCCTGAAGGCTACCCTTACATTTGATAAGAATGCATATGCTGCCCTTACTACGCCATTTATATGTATTTCTGGAGACAAATCTGCCAATATGTTTACTCCTAGATCTCTCTCATTTTCTGTCTCCTGAAGTTGTACTCCAGCCACCGAGTAGTCAAGCTTGGGCCTTCTTGCACTTGTACCCATTCTCATTACCTTACATTTTGAGGTATTGAATTTCATTAGCCACTTTTCTGACCACTCATGCAGATTATTTAGATCCTCCTGAAGTTCTCTACCATTGTTCTCGTTTTTTACTTTCTTCACAATCTTTGCATCATCTGCAAACATATTCATGAATGAATTTACAGACTCTGGTAGGTCATTTACATATACAAGGAACAAAAGTGGCCCTAAAACTGAACCCTGTGGAACTCCACTACTAACTCTTCTCCATTCAGACACTGAGTGTCTTACTCTAACCCTCTGTTCCCTTCCTACTAAGTAAGTTTTTATCCATTCCAAGACATTTCCACCTATTCTAGCCATTGATTGCAGCTTCCTAATAAGTCTCCCATGTGGAACAGTGTCAAACGCTTTCTGGAAGTCTAGGAATATGCAATCTGCCCAGCCCTCTCTTTCCTGTAAGATTTGGCTTACCTCATCATAAAATTCTAATAAGTTTGTTACTGTTGATCTTCCTTCTCTGAAGCCATGTTGCCTCACTGACAAAAAGTTGAAGGATTCCAAGTGAAGAGAGATATGTTTCCTTAGTAGTTTCTCCATAACTTTGCAAACTATGCTGGTCAAGGAAACTGGTCTATAGTTCAGAGCCGTATCCCTCCTTCCCTTTTTGAAGATAGGTATCACATTTGCTTGTTTCCAGCATCTTGGAATCTCCCCCGACTCCAATGACTCCTTAAATATGATACTTAGTGCCACTGATATTGTGTTTGCGCATTTTTTAAGCACATGAGGGGATATGTCATCAGGACCTGTAGCTTTATGAACATCTAAATCCATCAGCGCTTTGCATACCTCGTGGCTGTAAGGTTGATGTTCTCTAATACCGGCCCTTGAGCTTCTATCACTGCAATCTGAGGGGGTGGGGTATTTTCTACTGTAAATACTGACTGAAACTCCTTGTTCAATTCTTTGCAGATCTCTTCGTCCGTCTCAGTGATGCTTCCATCCGCTCTCTTTAGCCTTAAAACCTGTTCTTTTACCTTCAGTCTTCCTCTGATAAAGCTGTGGAAAAGCTTGGGATTTTCTTTCGCCTTCCTGGTGATGTCCCTCTCATAATCTTTCTCTGCCTCTCTCCTTTTACTTAGGTAGTCATTTCTTGCTCTTTTGTAGGTTTGCCAGGCATTTATGTTTTTTCTCCTCCTATACCTTTTCCAGCATTTGTCTCTCCACTCCTTAGCTCTTTTACACCCATTATCGAACCATTTCTCTCTGGCATGAATTACACCTACTTTGGTGACAGGTATGCAGCAATCTACAATCTTCCCATATTTCTCACAAAAGATGTCATACATTTCTTGTACAGATTTGTTGTAAAATAAGGTTCTCCAGTCAATAACTGCAAAAAGCTCATTCATTTTGATGTAATCTCCTTTCTGATAGTTCCTCCTCATGTCCTCAGTGCCTCTACTCTCAGGAAGAATGTCTTCAATGATATACTCCATCAACAACACACAGTGGTCACTCTTTCCAATTGGTGGTTCATACTTAATATTTTCAATATCCAACACATTATCTGTGAACACCAGATCAAGTAGTGATGGCTCATCCCCACCCCTGGCTCTTGTTGGTTCCATTACATGTTGGTGTAGGAAATTCCCTTGTACGCAATCTAGGAATCTTGCCCCAAAGGAGTCCTCACCACTGTGTGGAAAAAGGACCCATGCTTTGTCTCTCTCTTAACGTACCCTCTTCACATCGTCTGCCTGTGTGAAGGACGTTTCCAACCAAATCACATCACCCTACCGTCACATTTCGGCCTATTTTGGCCCCCATTTGACCCATTTCCCCCATTATATCCCCAAGATATACCTGCCAGTTGTTTCCTTAATAGCAATGCACTCTGTGTGTGTGTGTGTATATATATATATATATATATATATATATATATATATATATATATATATATATATATATATATATATATATATATATATATATATATATATATATATATACACACACACACACACACACAGAGTTCTTAGAATAACCTAGTATATATATATATATATATATATATATATATATATATATATATATATATATATATATATATATATATATATATATATATCTATATATATATATATATATATATATATATATATATATATATATATATATATATATATATATATATATATATATATATATATATATATCTGTAGTTAGAACAATATATATAATTATGTATGTATAATGCTTTATATATTACTGTATATAATTCTATATATTTATGACAATGTATGTAATGCTGTATAAAACTCTGTATAGCAGCAATACATTTATGCAATTGCAATATTGTAAATAATAGTGTATATAAAACTGAATTCGTATTACTGAATTTAAAACTGTATGTCATTGTGCTTGTAAAACTGCATACAGTACACTGATTATAGAATTTTAAGAAATACTTTTATGTGAAGAAATTAGAAAACTGGTGTTTAAATAAAGTTTTTATTTCAGTCACGTGGGGAAAGAAAGTTTAGAATTTTTAATATTTAGAAGTATTTGATGCAGTCAAATTAATTGGCCATAAAGTTTTTTCCTATGGAAACTGTAATACAAAAATTAATAAGATCAATAAAATCCCGAAACAACCCTTTTTAGCATCATTTACTCGGTTTTTGGTTAATAATAATAATAATAATAATAATAATAATAATAATAATAATAATAATACCAAGAAAATTGAACGAAACTTTAACATTAATAAAAAAAAAGTATATCATATTAATATTTTGCTTTTTTCTGCATACTTATTTATTATATAGAAATTTCAAGAGATAAATATTTGCTTAAAATTTTTGTCTAGAGGAAGAAACTATATCAATAGTATTATGTCAACTTTGAAATCCATTTTGACATTTTTTTTCCATTGTAACCAACAGTAATAAATTCTTTTCCCTGAATAATTATGTATATATTTTTTAATGTATTAAGAATTATTTTGGGGATTACATGATTCTAGGATATTATGATTATACGATTAATTTAGACTTAATTAAGTTGCATTAATTAGTTACATATCTTAATAGGGTGAATTTGGGTGTAAAGAACTTCCACTCTTAATAATTAATTATTACCTAAGTAGCATTTTTCCAGGATGGAATGAAGTGAATTATATATATATATATATATATATATATATATATATATATATATATATATATATATATATATATATATATATATATATATATATATTATTGTATGACTTTGTTACTAATTTATTTATTTTATATCTATTCGTCTCCCGATGATGCATCAGATAATATATCTATCTTACAACTCTTTATTTAAAAAAGTCTGTCACTGCAAATACAGGCTAATTATTTATTGAATTAATTTTATGATTTAAGAGGTTTAAAAAATAAATAAATAAAAAAAAGAAGTTTAAATAAAGATGGACTAAGTGACGCATACATGACTTCACGTGTTTCAGTTGTTTACTAGTATGGCGACCAAGTAGCCGCGAAGTGTGTTCGCACGGAGAGCTTTGTTTTACATAACATTTTTATCGTGGGTTGTAGGTGTCAGAATCCGTGAGTGTTAACCAGTCATCCTCGTGCGAAGAAGCAACCATAGAAGCGAATATTTTAGAGAAGAAAGAAGACCTGGAGAAGAAACTTGACCATTTGGATCTGTTGGCGCCAGTCTCTGTGCCTTGGCTTGGGGGGGCCTAAGGTGTGTCGGCTCGGACACGATTTTCTTGAAAGTTGATGCTTGAAACGTCTGTTTTCGTTGCCTAACTTTAGAGTTTAATCTATTTAAGCAACATAATGCCCAAGAACGACCTTTTTAAACCCGGAGATCGGGTTTTTGCCAAAGTGAAGGGCTATCCACATTGGCCTGCCAGAGTAAGTAACCACGATGTTGGTAGCATGCGTTAATAAACTTTGTTGTTGTGATCCTATGTAGCTAGAACAAAAGTTAAAATTTACTTTCAATCCCCCAGTAATACAAAATGTCATAAAAGTTCAATATCATTAAGTTTAGATTTGTTTACCCCCAGTTTAGACTCGAATTGATCATCGAATATTGTTTAAAAAAATTAGTTTTATTTAAAAAAAAGTTAAAGTTTGAGGTTTTAACCCTCCTATCGGAGGCATCACCTCAAATCCTAGTTAGGAAGAAAATGCATGAAATTTATTGGAGTTTGTTAGTTTTGGTTAGGTTAGTAAGCAAATTTTACCACCTGTTAAGAAATGAGATAACATATTAAAATCATTATTCTTTGGTGAGTAGATAATTTTTGGGTTACATTTTTACAAGGGAATTATAAGAGGCGAAAAGACAGATTTTTGGTGCGTTATAAGCTAATCTAACTGGTAAATGTAAGTTTCATTATTATTGTCCAATTGAGATCTATTATTCTATATAAAAAAAGCCATATTCCATTAATCCCCATAACTAAAATACTACCAATTTTTGGATCTTGCGGAGATTAATATTCCCAGAATCTCATGTAAAAATGAATAACCCCATAAATTGTTAGTTTAGGTAAGGTGACCTGCCTTGTATAATTATGAATAACCCTGGGGTTATTATGCTATAGAAGATCTGGTAAATTTGGTGTGTTTTTTGCCATTACACTCATATCATGAAAGACTAATTTATGTTGTTGAAGTAGGTTTTTATGTAGTAAGACGTATGTTCGGGTTAAGATTCGTTTTATGCAGCATTTCTATCTTTGGACTAAACTTTCTTGGTAATTACTTTTCATGTGTTTTGAATTAATCTGATTATAGTTTTTGTCGGAGATCACTATTTTTTTTTGTGTTTGAGCCAACATTGGTGGGTACTTAACTTAATGGAACTAAACTAATCTTAATCAATTTTGAAGTCTTACATAGCTTAAGAAGGTGAATTTCGGTGTCTGTACAGCAGCGTGTTATATACCAGGAATTGGTGGTAACACTGAATTCTTGGATAGGCTATGGAAGGGGTGCGTAAAACGAATTGTAACCTTTTTTCGTATACTTAATTTCAAATGAATCGTTTCCGTGATATTAATTTTTCTTGCTATTTTCTTCAAATCTAGGCAAGTTCCTTCTGATGCTGTCTTCCATTAATGTTTAGATACATGTGTTTGCACCTGACCTTTAGATAACTTTGTATCTTTTATTTCACATAGCTACAGATAGAAGAGTTCTAAATAGGTTTTATTTAATGGAGCCTTGCCTGTGTTTTGATTAATTTGTTACAGTTGTGTACACCCAGTAGTTTCTGTGAGCTGTGTCTTGATACTTTCAGAACGAATACTAGGCAAGGTACAGTAATTTTTTCATAATGTGACATTAGGGGCCTGTTGTAACTTAGTGGTAGAGTATGTGAGTTGGGAAACGATTGATATTGGTGAGAGCTCACCACAAGATGTTATGAATGGCATCCAATCTTACATTTCCAAGCTCCAAGCCTTCTGATGGGGACTGTGACTCATAAGATGGTGCATATATAGTATGACATTTGGGGTCTGGTGGAAGTATGGTGACAAGTGCTTTTTTTTTTTTTTTTTGCTTTTTTTTTCCCACTGACAAAGGTATAAGAAATATTTACCGATTTTGTTTTGTATTATGTATAGTTTAACTTTGGGCCTTATGTGCTATTATCTATTCTCTTAATTTTTGCCCTCACTGTAGTTGATTTCTTTAAATTATGTCATTGCCTTGATAGATTTTATAGCTATTCATCACCAGTTCTTTTCTTTGCTTACTCTGGTAAACATATTTTGACTCTTACACTTGAGGAAGAAAAGAGAAATGAGTGTGAATTGTAAATAACAGTTAATTGTGTTGTGATGGGTTGATAATTTTTTCATGGAAATAATGTTTGTTGGTAGAGTGCGTGAGTCAAAGCTACTAATGTGGGACCTATCCCACTCTGGGTCACTAGGAAGGGTCTTCAACCTTAATCACCTAACTCCAACATGTTGCTATCCACCCCATTTGAATGGGACAGTAAATTATTCAACCTGCATTTTTAAAGTTTATTTTTTTTATATATTTTTAGGAGTGAAATGCCAAGAGAGGTAAAGAATATTGCCCTCATCAGGCCTGGGCACAAAGAAAGCACAAAGCAAAGAGAGACAGAGATGGGGAGTATTGTGATATCAGATGTGAAGGGATAATAAGAGATATATAATGAATATGAAGAAATATTCTTTGTAGATGGAGACATAGGAGAACCATAGCTGAAGGAAATTAATCTTGACCTGTCCTGGACATTCCTGTTTAAATCCAAAATATCTTCAGCTGTAATATTGCAATGGGTAGCTGGTGCCATGGGTCCACCCTACTACGTGTAAATTTGTGTTTAGAGTTGATTTTTAAGATCATAATTCTCTGTATTTCTAATTCCTATAGGTTGAGAAATATGAATTAGAGCCAAATGGAAAGACACCAAAGAAATTTCCAGTTCTGTTTTATGGAACACTGGAAACGTAAGTAAATTATGATTTTTTTTCTTAGACTTAGATTTTTAGCAATACTGTAGTATGATTTTATTGTATGTTTGTATTTGAGTAATTTTTACTAATAATAATATTGCAGTCCTCTAATATGAACAAAGTAATATCACCAAGAACTATTCAGTAATGTAAAATTTCATGAAGTGGAGTAGTGAATGTGATAGATATTTAAGACAAAAAATTTATATTTTCAAGATACAATTAAACACTTACGTTGTTAGCTCAAACATTTATTGTCGATTTTTTGATGTATACTTAAATTTAGCTGGAGTAAGCTAGTATTGTGATAGTGTTACATACATGTAATCTGCATCACTATTCACTTTATGTACCGTACGTGTGCCTGAATGTGTAGAAGTGGGGACGTTTTTCTCCACCTTTCTAGATTATGCAGATGATCTCGTTCGTTACTAAACACTGATACATATTTGTATTTTACTTTTTGTTTTTTAATTGCACAAATGAAGGAACTACAGAAGCTGAGTGGTTAGAATGCTTGACGTGGGAGTTGACAGACCTGCAATCGAGCCCATCATGGAGCATTAGGAAGGCCATCTATCCTAAACTCCCCAGCCACACTCAGTCTTTGTCCACCCCCTATCACTGGGACTAGTAGTAATGCATAAAATGAGGCACGATTATGGCTTGAATGTATTCTTTTTGTTTCATTTCAGTGCACAGCTCAAGCCTGATGACTTGTTTCCATTTGATGACCATATTGATAAGCTAGGCAAGCCACAGAAGAGGAAAGGTTTTAATGAAGGCATGTGGCAGGTTGTGAACAATCCAAACTTTGATCCAAGTATCGTAAGTATAATCTTTGTAAAGTGATGTACAAGTTTTTCAAAATGTTATATTGATGAGTCTTGAAAGTGCTTAAACAACACCAGTCTTTCTTTGCTCAGATAGTCAAAATCTCGTAATAGAAGTACAGGTATCTGATTAATGGCAATACGTATTACCAAATACCTTTCATGAATTTGTTAATGGTGATAGTTTTTTCTAGACTGCAATGTTTTTCTTTTAGCAGTTTTAAAGCTTATTATATATATAGTAGTGATTTATTAATTGATTTAAAGTATATACTTGCTACCCTAGTGTATATTTAATAGAGCCCACAAGTCGGGAAACCACTAATGCAAGTTCTATCCCATCATAATGCTTTATGGAGAGTATCCAGCCTTAATCTGCCAGTGCCAACATGGTCGTACCCACGTCCTTTCTTATGGATTAATTGTGACACTATATGGTTGATTATTATTGAAATACTGACATTATTTTACCCCCAGAAAACGCCTCCGGAGATATGTCTTGGGTCTTCGTCAGCTCCAACTACACCAAAGACACCAGTTCAAAAACCAAACAAGAAATCAGTGAACAACACTCCTGCCTCCCTTGTCAAAGCCTCAGACTCAGATGAAGATAGTGCTCTCGTAATTGATGAATCTGGAGGTAAAAAATGTACTTCCTTTAACAGTTTAGGAATGTCCATTTTATTTTTACCATGTTGAGTCGCCTGTTTGCAATTTCTATATAAATGTCATTCATCTACTGCCTCAGTTCTTCCTCATGGGTTTGGTCAGATTTCTGGCTAATGTTGAATCTATATCATACATACTTTAAATAAAGTCTTCAACGGGATTCTTATTGTATATAAACACTATCTCAGAACATAAGTTTTAATAAGAGACTGTACTTGGGGCACTATAAATGCATGGTTATATTATTGAGAATGCTGTAACCTCTTGTGTAAGCCATTTAAAAGATTCTCTTCGAAAAGGAAAAATATATAATTTTTGCAGTGCCACATGAGGGCCTTGAAAATGGAAATAAAGAGTAGAGTGATTCTTAGAATAAAATTACCTTTATTTTTCTTGTTACTTTTATTTTAAATTTAGGATATGTCATTTTTTTGTGGGTGAAAATTCGTGTTTTTAACTAGTATGGTATTAAAATCAGTACTGTATGGGCTTTTAATTATTCGTAGGAAATAATTATCCCTATTTTTTCCTTGGTTTATATTGAATATAGGGATAGATATTTTTTTTATTAGAGAGTTCCAGTTTTCAAGTATTTGGTATACAAAAGGTTTAAATGGGAGGTGATGCTCCATAAGACTATATTGTATATTTTCTCTATTACAGACAGAGGAAGTAAAAAGAGAAAGAGACAGGACTCAGATTCTGGGCTTGATGTACCACCAAAGAAACAGGTATGAAACTTAGTGCATGATATAACCTAAGACTTGATTAACTTCGTACAAAGTAGGTAAAAGGATTGAAGTTGGTAATTACTGTGCATTGTAATGAGAGTACCTTTTCTGTGCTCAACTGCATCATAAAAGTTGCCTAAATGTGGCGGAGCAAGGGGACTGGGACTCTCCTTTGTATTTTCTTCCCTCCAAGATTCAAATTTTTTGCTACGACTCAGCCACTTCCCTAATAAGGGGTATTATGATTTTTTATATAGAGATGTTATATTTTTGACGAATATCTCAATTCTGCCCTTTTTGCCTTTTTTTTAGTGTTGATTTCATATTTCAGTTTGACAGATCCAAAGTTAGGTATTCGTCTTTATTATATCAACTTATTCTGTCAATGTTCATAAGGTATAATCCCCTTATAAGGGAGGTGACGAAGTCAAAGTAAGAAACTTGACTTCTGGAGAAAACGAAGGAGGGGCTTCCCAGTCCCCTCGCTCCACCCCATTTAGTCAACTTTTATGACATGTAGGAAACAAATGGAGCAGGTTTTCTTGGTAATATGCCAAAAATGTATTGCCTCATCATTTTATTGAAAGTGCAGAGAGGGAATCTGGCTTAATTCACAAGCTCCAACCTGGGTGTGCCATACCATAGACCATTAACTAATTTGTTCTGTATAGGTTGTAGAAGAGCCTCAAATCAGCCGTAGTGGACGTTTAATTAAGCCTAAGAAATTCCTAGATGATGGTAGTGATGGCTCTCGATCTCCTACAATTACTGGACCTTCGACACCTGTACCTGGTGAGCTGCCATTTTTGGCCTTATGAAATGTTATTCATGTATTTTTTTATACTGCTGATCTTGTAAGGAAAAGTAACCCCTGGGTGCTCTAGCGTTCTTTATATTTACAATGCAAGTCACTTATCCTAATATGGTTTGTCTGAACCACCCATACTCAGTTCAACTCCACCTAACCTAATATAACAACTTATGGGATTATTTAGATGCATGGGGTTCTGGAGGTTACTCATGTTTACAAGATCCAAATTTACATTGTTTGATCTTTGATTGAGAGTGGATACTTGTCACATTGTCTTCGATATCATGTTGTGGAAGTTATTCATATTTGGAGTCATTATTCTAATAATTTAATGTTTTATATGTAAAGATATTGGTACAAATCAGTTGTTTAAAACTACTTGTTTTAATGATTAGCACATTTTGGTCACTCGTGTGTTCTTTTCATAATATAGAATTTACATTTAATCTAAGTTTTTGTCCTTCCTCTTTTTCTCCTACCCTCAACTTCCATCCTCATCACCCTCTTGCACACGTAGCCATTACCTCTTCATTATTAGTTCTAGTACCCTCATATATTAAAATTTAATTATTTATTGTGTGTAAGCACATTCCATTATACAGACATGAATTCTAAATTTAATAGAAATGTTTTTGATGATGAGTAAAACTTCATTGTTGATTTCAGAAGTATGTTTTCGATTTGCCAGATATAGATTATATTGAAAAGAGATATAATATGGCCTTTTATGCACTGTTATAAAACTTTTCATCTATTTAACATTCAAAGATATTCATGTGGCTTTCAGAGATTGGTTCGGATTGATGAATATTAAGGTCTTATGTGAGATGGTGTTGTGTGTCATTGCGAATTATATTTTCTGTTTGAAGGATAGTAAGGTCTTTGTGAGGTGGTTTTGTGTATGATTATGAATCACGCTAGGAAAATTACGATTTTAGTAAATGCTACTGGGTTTTCTTAGTGGTCTTGGTTTGATTTTTGTTTCTGTAAACAGAGTTCAACTCCCACATATCTCTTGGCTAGTTTTGTCAAATAATTATATCATTAAAAGTAGGTTATCACTGGGTTTTATATTTCAGAAATATCTTCCTCAACCACCACTCCTTTAACTGCCAAGTCCAATAATACTAGCACAATGGTTGCTCCAAAGAAGAGGCTTTCAATTCTTGCCTCAGAAGAGATGGCAAAAACTCCCGTGGAGAGCACTAATAATATATCTGATTCATCCATGATCACCCCCACTGTAAGTCCCTCCTCTTTCCCAGTTATAGCTAGCTCTCCCTTAGTACTGTAAACTGTGCATGCTTGTAGATAAATAATATCATGAGTTTTTTTAATGAGGGTAAACAGTAAAATGGGGGGATTGGAATTGAGGATTGTTCAGTGTTTAATGAATCATTTGTGGATTTTTATATTGCTGTTTATATCAAGCCATTTCTAAGTTACTGAAATAAAAGTAAATGTTGTTCTTTGAACCTATTACACTCTGAAGCATTGTTCATATTGAATTGTATAAAGAAAAATACATAGACTCACCAGTATTTGTTTCCCATTGAAGGGCCCCCCACCCAAAAAGCGTGGTCGTCCCTCGAAAAACAGCTCTCTGAAAGACACGGACGATGTCAAAGTTGTCACCCCCTCCTCACCCACCAAGAAGGCATTAGGCAATGAAACAAACAAGGAAAAGAAATCCCCAGGTCAGTCCATTAGGTCACTGACCTATTTTGTACTTCATAATTGAGTTGGACATGGGAAGGTTAAAATGACTTATTTCAAGTGACAGTAGCTAATAGTTCCTTGAAGAGACAGTATGAAGTGATGTGTTAGTTTTAATTATGAAACTGTTAGAGTGCAAAATAGAAAATTTTCTTAAATAATGAAGCATATATAGTATAATTTTTGTATTTAATTTTTGAGGTTATTACTCTAAGTAGTGTATGTGGTTGGTTAATAGTGTTGTTACAAAGATGATTATTAGACTGGAACTTGAAGATCTGTCTTATATAGTTAAAATTGTATGTAGAATATCATGTAGGTATCAGAGAGTAGAATATACGGAAATATAAACTTTTGTATTAAAAGATAGTTTTGCATCGTCAAAAATTTATTCTTCCCAATATAGTCCGGATATATGAATTTATATGTTGTCAATACTGATTGGGTTGTCTGAACCTGACTACATTAGTACTTTCAGTAAAATTTGAAGTTGTCCAGATTTGTTTAGATTGTATAAAAGTTCATTTTATTAATATTATTATTTTTTTTTGCAGTTAAACCAATTGTAAAATCATCAGGAAAACATAGAGATATTGAGCTCTCAAAAGAGGTGAGTATTAGCTTAGACTACATGAAAGATATGTTCTGTTATTTGTGTGTTTTATTGTGGGGGGGAGCTGTAGGATGGGCATTTTTGCACTGGCATTTAGTTTTGTTGCGATTAATATCTCTTGATGTTTTTGTTTAATGTTTTGCGTGTTACCGTAATCCCCCATTCATATGGAGGTGACACAGATTGGAGCTGAGGAATTGATAGTGACAAAATGGCTAACATTTTTTTAAATGGTGTCTTCTCTGACCCTGTCGGGTGTCATGAGTCATCAAGTTTGAAGAAAAACTGATATGCAAGTCCTTTGTACTTTGATGAATATAAAGAAAAATATTATATACTGGATATATGTGTGTGCGTGCATGAGACCCCAACCCATGAAGTTAATCCGTTCCCAAAACCTGTTCTTAGGTTGAATTTATTTTACCCATTAAAATGCATGTAAATATAATAAATCCATTCCTGGTCACAATAAATATTCATTTTAAAATATTTTTAGTCACTAAAAACATGAAATATAATACAGGTTATATGTATTTCATCCGTAAAAGGAAAATTACATTAATAACAGAAAGGAATTCTACTTTGCTAAAGTAAAACATGTACATATTCAGGTATACAGTATACACTAGTTGATACCCAGTATAAAATAGCAAAGTCCAAAACTTAGAAAAAGTTGTCACATTCTCCCACTAATAATAAATACAGTAGGAAAGAGTATATATTGTAGGTAAAAAAAAATGTAGGTAAGAAACAGTACTGTATTTACCTTTGTAGATGATTGTTGCTGGCATACGTGGATGGTGATGGAGGAGGGGGATATAACTCACTTTCAATAAATTTAGAGAATTCCTTCACGTAAGAATACACTGCTTTTTGGACGGAACTAGCCGCCTCTCCATGTCTAATGACGCTATGAATCCCAATTCATGGACGAAAGCTTTCAAACCAGCTTCTGCTGGCTTTAAATTCCTCAACTTTAGCATCAATAGAACTCGGAGAGTTCGCCACTAAAGCATGGTGGATTTGCAAAGCCTTATTGCCTATTATGGCCTCGCTAATACTATCTCTGACCAACTGTTTTTAATTTATCCACAACAATAATACCTCTTCTATTACTTGTGACCTTTTCTTTGTTAATATATTTACTCCCTTAGCCATGTCAGCCGCCTTTATGATCTTTTTATTTTTTAAAATAGTACAGATGGTCGATTTCGCCATGTTATACTGCGTGGCGAGATCGGACACATGAACCCCATTTTCATGTTTAGAAATTATTTCTTTCTTCGTTTCCTCTGTTATGCGTCTAGGGTGTTTGACACCAATATCACTAACACTTTTAACTTTCTTATGAGCCATAATAAGGGCTATATGAACGTTAAAACAATGGAAAATAAAGCAAGAACTATGAACAGATCATAAACGAACCACATAGCGTAGGCACTAATGCAGAACTGAGAGCGGGTGAGTGGGACACATGGTGGCTTGGTCAACACATGCGTATTCATGGATTGGATTTTGTTCTTGGGTTGGGGCCAAAATTGTTTCAAAATTTTGTTCATGGGCTGGGGTCACTACTGTGTGTAATATATATATATATATATATATATATATAATATATATATATATATATATATATATATATATATATATATATATATATATATATATATATATATATATATATATATATATATATATATATATATATATATATATATATATATATATATATATATATATATATATATATATATATACACACCTAGTTCTTGGAATAATGCGAAGATAGGTTCTCAGATGTGACGGGTAGTGCGAAAATCACGTAATGTAACGAGTCATTTTCCATAAGAAATAATGATAATGGGCATAGATACGTTTCACAACCGTACATAAACACACTATCCCAAAGATATAAGATAAGTAAAACAAATTTTATAAGTACATAGCTAATCAGAAAGACCCGTAGTTGTTTATATTAACATGCAAATAGTGTAGAGTATAAAAGATATACAGATTTACTGTACAGTAAACAAATTAATGCACTCTATTATGCGGTGAGCAACAGGCATACACTGGGACATGCATGGTGGTGTTGAGCACGAGAATGCGGGAGAACGAACCTCTGTCTGCAAACGTTTTTGCTCGCACTTTTTTTTCTTTTTTTTCTTGATGATATTATATGTCAAGTATGTTTGCTGTTTGTTCTTTATGCTTTTTATTCATTCTCTCCATAATATCCGATCGCATTAAGCGGTAGAAGAGGACAAGGGTGCGGAAGAATTAACCTCTATCTGCAAACCTTTTTCTGTCTGTGTATCAGCTGATGCACTCTCGCACGCTATTTCCCTGATGATGATATATCGCAAGTTTGTTTGCTGTTTGTTCTTCATGCTTTTTTTTTTCCATTCTCTCCATAATATCCGATCGCATTAAGCAGTAGAAGAGGAGGAGGGTGCAGAAGAACGAACCTCTATCTGCAAACGTTTTTCTGCCTCTGTATCAGCTGATGCACTCTCGCACGCTATTTCCCTGATGATATTAAATCGCAAGTTTGTTTGCTGTTTCTTCTTAATGCTTTTTTTCCATTCTCTCCATAATATCCGATCGCATTAAGTGGTAGAAGAGGAGGAGGATGCGGGAGATCGAATTTCTATCTGCAAACGTTTTGCCGCCTCCGTATCAGCTGATGCACTCTTGCACGCTATTTCCCTGACAATATTATATTGCAAGTTTGTTTGCTGTTTGTTCTTAATGCTCATCCACGTACTGTACTTAGCATTTTTCCATTCTCTCCATAATATCCGATTGCATTAAGCGGTAGAAGAGGAGGAGGATGCGGGAGAACGAACCTCTATTTGCAAATTTTTGCCGCCTCCGTATCAGCTGATGCACTCGCACATTATTTCCCTGATGATATTATATCGCAAGTTTGTTTGCTGTTTGTTCTTAATGATTTTTTTCCATTCTCTGCATAATATTTAATCGCATTAAGAGGTAGAAGAGGAGGAGGATGCTGGAGAACGGACCTCTATCGGCAAACATTTTGCCGCCTCTGTATCGGCTGATGCGCTCTCGCACGCATTTTTCCTGATGATATACAAACCTTAACACAAACACAGTTAGAACAAGCGATATATCCATGCAGTATCTTGGTAAATAGACACTGAATCACATGGCAGCATGGTGGAAGAGTGCCTCTGAGGCAGTCGATTATTTACTAAAATGAATTTTTTTTTTCAAACTCTTGCATGGGCATTATTCGTGTATTTGCATTTTTTTACTATTATTTTTTAGAGGCGTTATTCCAATTTCGTGAATTATAAACACGTGTAAAAAGCAAACTAGGTATATATATATACACCTAGTTCTTAGAATAACACGGAGATAGGTTCTCAGAAGTGCCGTGTATTTTAATTTTCGCGTAATTTAACGAGTTTTTTATCATAAGAAACAATGACAATGGGCATAGCTCGTTCCACAACCGTCCATAGACACGCTATACCAAAGATATAAGATTAATAAAACATATTTTATAAGTACATACGAAAGCAGAAAGACCTGGTTATTTATATTAACATGCAAATAGTGTATAGTATAAAAGATATACAGATTTACTGTGCAGTAAACAAATTAATGCACTCTATTATGCGGTTGGCAACAGGCATGCACTGGAATGTGCATGGTGGTGGTGAGCATGAGGATGCAAAAGTTTTGCCGCCTCCGTATAAGCTGGTAACGCGCTGGCTTCGCATTCACGAGGTCGAAATATCGGTTCCCGTCCAAGACCGAGAGTTTAAGCTGTTTACTGGCAGGAACTGCTGTGGCAGGGCACCACAGTGGGGGGTTGGGGCTTGCCCTGGCTGACGAATACCCATTGTATTGAAATGGAAATAAAGATTGTTTGTTTGTTTTGTTTGATGCACCCTCACATGCTATTTCCCTGACGATATTATATTGAAAGTTTGTTTGCTGTTTGTTCTTGATCCTTTTTTTCAATTTTATAATATTCGATCGCATTAAGTGTTAGAAGAGGAGGAGCATGCGGGAGAATGAACCTATCGGCAAACGTTTTGCGGCTTCCGTATCAGCTGATGCTTATCACTATTCAGGCACAATATATTACTCATAAAATATTTATTTACTCACTCTATTTGGGGTTAATCTAATTTTCAAGATTATAGGTGTACAGTATTACATATATATATTCCTTATTTCTAAATATTATTCTATCTGCTTTACATATCGACTGTGCTGCACGAAATTTAAACGTAAAAAAAGTCAGCTGAGAGAAAAAGAAAATTATACAATTCGTTACAAGAAAACGTATGTTGGGGAAACTTAAAAGAAATATATATATATATATATATTCTCTACACGCTATTTCCCTGACGATAGTATATGGAAAGTTTGTTTGCTGTTTGTTCTTAATTCTTTTTTTCACTTTTCTTCATAATATTCGATCTCGGTAAGCGGTAGAAGAGGAGGAGGATGCGGGAGAACAAACCTCTATCGGCAAACGTTTTGCCACTTCTGTATCGGCTCATGCACCCTCGCATGCTATATCGAAAATTTGTTTGCTGTTTGTTCTTTTAATGTTTTTTTAAAATTTTCTTAATAATATTCGATCGCATTAAGCGGTAGAAGAGGAGGAGGATGCGGGAGAACGAACCTCTATCCACAAAGGATTTGCCACTTCTGTATCAGCGGATGCACCCTCGCACGCTATTTCCCTGATGATATTATATTGAAAATATGTTTGCTGTTTGTTCTTAATGCTTTTTTCCATTATCTTCTTAATATCCGATCGCATTAAGCGGTAAAAGAGGAGGAGGATGGCAGAAAAGTGCCTCTGAGGCGGGCAATTTTTTACTAAAATGAATTTTTTTTTTCAGATTTCTTTGCATGGGGGTTATTCGCGAATTTCGTATTTTTTTACTATTACTTTATAGGGGTGTTATTGCAATTTCGCGGATAAAGAAAAGTGTGGAAAAAGCGAAAAAGATATATATATATATATATATATATATATATATATATATATATATATATATATATATATATATATATATATATATATATATATATAATCCTGGACTTATGTTCAACTTATCCTTTACTTGTATCCTTATTGAAGATTCAGTTACATATCTTTGTACTAAGTTTTTGGAAAAACATATTACTTTCGAATTTTTCCAATCTATTTCATGATTTCTATTAATTATATGTACAAAGAATACATTTGAATACTCCCCCCTTCTTATGCATGATCTACGTTGCTGTATTCTAACGTCTAGCGTTTTTCCTGTTTGCCCAATATATACAGAGTTGCAAAGTTGGCACGTTATTGAATATAAATGCCCTTTTACTGATTTTGAAGCAGTCCTTACTATTACATTCCTAACACAGTCCGAATACTTAATAATGACAGTTAAATTAATATTCCTTTATAACTCTGGTAATTCTAGGAAGCTAAAATGGAATGGTAAACATAAACGATTAGAATTTTTGAATGGTTCTCTTACACAAATTGAAGAGAATGTTTTCTTTGCTTTCCTA
>JAXCGZ010011361.1:27500-32500 GCA_037179515.1 Halocaridina rubra
ATTTTGTAAAATTTAAGTACAGAACAATAATATAGGTATAATTCAGAGTGTGCAGGAGATTGTGAAAAGATTTCATGCTTATTACAGACAGTTATACAAGGGTTTGGAGTACATGCGATATTTCACTTATATGGGAATAGGTGGAACCATTTAACGGTGTAGAAAGAGGGACAATTGTATTATGAAAAAAAATCAGGCTTATTTCTCAAGAAATATTAAACTAAATAAAAAATATTCTATTAGAAAATTGGACAGTACATTATATGTAAACATGTACTTATTGTAAAATTTATCACCATCTAAAATAAAAATAAAAATCCAATACTGAAAGTATGATTAGATGGAATTCTTATGAACTGTCTCTAACTTTGATACTGTCTTGGAAATATTTGCAATTTTAAAACTTAATTCTCAAGTTTTTCATCCTTTAAAAAACAAAAGTAACTAAAATAGAAAATGTGCTCAGCAGAAATGCTTATGAACAATCCCCAGGTTTGATACCTTTGAATACACAGAACAGAAGTAAACATGTACTTCTCAGTTCTCAGCCTTTGAAGAAATATTTCATTGTTAAAATGTACGTAGGTGATATGCCAATGATCATTTGCCAGCTTTGATGCTTTTTCCTGACCTAATTTGCTTTAGATCTTGGAGTGTACAAAGCATATGATGAAAAACTCCTCTCAACACCTGCTAACAATGCAATAATATTTCATTGTTAAAATGTACATAGGTGAAATGCCAATGATCATTTGCCAGCTTTGATGCTTTTTCCTGACCTAATTGGTTTCTGATCTTGGAGTGTACAATGCATATGATGAAAAACTCCTCTCAACACCTGCTAACAATGCAGCTGCCATAATTAACTGCTTAGGAGCGTCCATTTTCTCTTAAATTGTTACAAAATACTTCCATCATGCTTCTAAGTTTTTGTCAACATGAAGCTCTTTAAAATGGTGCACTTCTGCCATTGAATAATATTAAAGTTTGAAGATAATACAGATGGCATTCACAAGCATTTTGCTCTGCAGTGTGTCGCTGCTCTGGAGTCAGAGACCTACTTTAATACCTTTGATCTGTTACATTTGTTTGAAAGTGGGAAGCTGTCAAAGCTGTTTATTCTTTGCTCAAAGTATCTCCATCTTGGTCTTATGTTTGTACCTTTTATTATTTCTAAAAACTGGTATGGAATTGAAATAACCTGAAAATTTTCATCAAAGTAAATTCGGAATTATACTATTTGACTGTTAATCAAATATCCATATACAAAAGCCATATTCCCTCTCATAAGAGGAGTGGCTGATTCAAAGATATTGGCTGAATTATTACTAAGGAATAGAATTACTTTCATTTCCAATGGGATAAGTTGTGTAACTCTTTATTTAGCTAATTGGAATAAGACATATTACCTTTTTTTTTTTTTAAATCGTTCTGGCTAGTACAGTGGTAACGCGCTGGCTTCGCATTCACGAGGTCGAAAGATCGGTCCCCGTCCAAGACCGAGAGTTTAAGCTGTTTACTGGCAGGAACTGCTGTGGTTGGACATCACAGTGGGGGGTTGGGGCTTGCCCTGGCTGACGAATACCCATTGTAATGAAATGGAAATAAAGGTTAAATTTAAAAAAAATTTAAAATTTACATTATGTTTTCACTATGATTTAAAGCGAATTAAATCAGGTGATTTATATCATACCAGCCCGGTCCATATATGAGTGAAATTGGCAGTTTAGCAATTTATTGTGTGTATTGATTGCTAGATAACAATATTGTAAATAAGAAGGGGATAATAGACATAAAGTGAGTACCTAGGAGTTATTGATGAATGCTTTTGGGAAAAGAAATCTATTACATAATACATAGATATATAAATGGTTTTGGTGATGATATCGTATAGAGTACAGGAAGAGTAACATTAAACAATATAACCCCACAAAAGTTAGATGTAATCACGTTTGGATAATATAGAGACATACGGTGTTCAAGAGATAGCAACAGATGGTGTTCAATAGTAGGAGACAGATGGTACTTAAAAGATAGTCACGAATGGTTTTCAAGAGATAGAAACAGGTAGTATTCATGAGAGAGAAACGAATAGTGTTCAAGAGAGAGAAACGTATGGTATTCAAGAGATAGAAATTAATGGTATTCAATAGATAAAAGCATATGGTATTCAAGAGATGGAAAGAAATGGTATTTAAGCAATAGGAACTGATGGTATTCAATAAATAGAAGCAGATGGTATTCAGGAGACAAAAACAGATGGTACTCTTGAGAGAAAATACTTCTTACAAACAAACAAACATTTCCATTTTTATGCAATGGCTATTCTTTTACAAAACTAAGAGTACACTTATAAGTAGACATGTAATTGAGCAAAAAGTTAACAGAAAATGAAGATTACCTTGAATTAACAGATACCTATAAAATTATTGTAGCAATAATCATACTGTAATAAAATGTTTACAATTTAATGTTAATAATAAAGTACTGATAGTAATTATCGATACAGGATTGTTATTATTGGCATCATCACTGTACCGTGTTGCCTCCCTTATTGCGGTAGTTCGGTTCCGGGACCCGGCGCGAACCAGGAAAATCGCGAAGTAGGATCAGCCTTTAAAAAAAAAACCAGGACAGGCCAAAAATTATAAAATAAAACGGCCTTTATCAGGCTGTAAAGAGAAACAGAGATGGAGAGTGGGATGACCTGTCAGATGTGAAGGGATTATAAAAGATGTGTAATGAATATCCAGCTCTGCTGGGTTTACTATACCTCTGCATTACCTTCATGATGTCTATTCTAAAACTTCTCCTTAGATATTATTATTATTATTGGCAACAATAATTTTCCTTTGATGATGATTGGGGAGATTATTATTATTATCATTATTATTATTATTATTATTATTATTGATATTATCATCATCATTATTACTACGGATTCGTAATTAAACCATTATTTTTACTATAAATAATGTAGTTTTGGTTGAATGAACAAGAGTTACTCAAAGATCACGTGACTCCCCTCTTTGAGAGATTGGGTTGGCTAAGGATGGACATGAAGTTCATATATAATATCTGTCTTTTAGTTTTTAAAATAAATCATGGAATATTACCGGAATGGCTCTTCTCATTGCCAACAGTTAATCAAGTGCGTATCAATAACGTCAACACCAGATATCAGAATTCTTTTTACGTGCCCAGAACTTCCACTGATATTGGGGCAAGAGCCTTAAATGTAATAGGCCCGAGACTTTGGAACTCTTTACCCGCAAACTTAAGAAGTTGCCAAACATTACCCTCACTTAAATCTCATCTTTTAAATCACCTACTTAATAAGTGATTTTAGTCTCATTATTATCCTCCCATTGGGTAAACGAAGTGTATGTATGCATATTTTAATGTGTAAATTTTTTTTGATTTTGTGCTTTGCAAATTTCATTAGTTTTATTTTGACATTTTACATTGTAATTTGTAATTAGATTAATTATCATGTGTAAATTTTGTGATTTTGTGCTTTGCAAATTTCATTAGTTTTATTTTGACATTTTACATTGCAATTTGTAATTAGATTAATTATCATGTAATAGCCATTTTTGATGGAATAAAGTTTTTGACTTTGACTTTGACTTGACACACTCTCTCTCTCTCTCTCTCTCTCTCTCTCTCTCTCTCTCTCTCTCTCTCTCTCTCTCTCTCTCTCTCTCTCTCTCTCTCTCTCTCTCTCTCTCTCTCTCTCTCTCTCTCTCTCTCTCTCTCTCTCTCTCTCTCTCTCTCTCTCTCTCTCTCTCTCTCTCTCTCTCTCTCTCTCTCTCTCTCTCTCTCTCTCTCTCTCTCTCTCTCTCTCTCTCTCTCTCTCTCTCTCTCTCTCTCTCTCTCTCTCTCTCTCTCTCTCTCACACATTCTATTCTACCCAACCCCCCACACTTTCTTTGTCCCAGCCAACTAGGGAGGGGCACTTTACACAGTTATTAAAAGTAAATAAACCAACAGATGTACAAACAATGATGAGCCCTTAATAATAATAATAATGATGATGATGATGATAATAATAATTCCACAATCATCATCAAAGGAAAATTATTGTTGCCAATGATAATAATAATAATAATAATAATAATAATAATAATAATAATAAGATCTAAGCAGAATTATTGGAATAGACATCATGAAAGTAATGCAGAGGTATATTAAAACCCAGCAGAGAGCTGGATATTTATTACACATCTTTTATAGTCCCTTCACATCTGACAGGTCATTACACTCTCCATCTCTGTTTCTCTTTACAACCTGATAAAGTCTGCTTTATTTTATCATTTTTGGCCCATCCTGGTGGAAAAAAAAAAGAGAGAGAGCCGCGATACAGTGAGAACGCGAACCAAGAAACGCGAATAACCGGGTTAACACTCTAATAACTTTTGAGTTGTATACCAATAGATTTAAACATTTTCATTTTGTTTTTGTTTCAGTGTCGAAGATACAAGTATGATGACGAAGTCCGAGAAAAGGCCGACTTAGTGTACAATAAATTCAAGGTAAGTGTTTGAAATTGTGTTTATGAGTCTGGTTATCATTGATTTTTAGATTTTTTTTATATATATATATTTGAGTATTTGTAAATATATCTTCTCTTCTCTTTTTATGCATTGCGATCATCCTTGTTTGTTTACTTACCTGGTTGTTTCTACAGTAAATAACAGGCATTGCTTATTAGATGGTTTTCTCTTAGAGGTAATTATTGTGTCACATGATATTATATTGTTTAATCATATTCAGGACACTGATAGTATAACCAATAGTTCATGTTCTAGATATTCTAGTGCATCTATTATTACTTGCTTGAAGATGGGAAAGCCTTATCCTAACCTTCTGTGTCTGTAAAATTGTTAACCTCCTTGTTAATATTTCTAACTGCATACTAATTACTAGGAGACATCCACTATTTCCCAAATTAAGAATGTATATGCTAAGATATTTGTATCATTAAATATTGTCAGTTA
>JAXCGZ010011361.1:42500-47500 GCA_037179515.1 Halocaridina rubra
GGTCATTCAAACACATACATATATGAGGCGGGCATGGCTCTTGGTCATGCCTCCACCAATAGTCTCAAAGAAGGGAGAACACCCCATAACCTATGGTGTGAGGGCAGCTAAAACAAAGCATGCTTCCTAGCCAAATTTTGGTCTTGGTTTTAATAACAGAGAAAACCACGAGAAAACTCCCTGCCTGAACATGGTGACTTCGTCCAGACCTCTTGTATGATTCACCATTCTGGGAATCTTCTCCCTCTAATTCAGCAACAAATACCGCCTAGCTGGGGTGGTGTTTCTCAAAGCACCTTTCACAGTACTATGAACGGTGCAGTACTTCGTGAATTGTGCTGAAATTCTCTCCCTACTTGACCGCTCGTCTCTCCATTTGGCTTTTCTCGTCCTTCATGACTGATGTTTCAGTAACTTTGCCGCAGTCAGTATGTCAGGGACAAGCCTTAATCTGGGCTCCTTTCCTGTAGGGGAACGGGGTTGAGGTATAATTCGCTGTGCTTTTTCTGACATCGTTTCCAAAGATGCGTTAAACTCTTCTTTATCCTGCGTTTTTCTTCTTACACAACAAGATTCCACTGGCATATAACTTCTTGTCTCTTCTCGACGATTCCGGTGTGGGATCGTACTTGGCTGCCACCACTGACGTCTTTAGTAGTCTTACTTGCAGTAACCACTTTCGTGTTAGAGTTGTACTTTCGATGCCACCAGTGTTCTGTAGATATTATTTATATATTCAGTTACACTTCATGCCAGGCCTCAATCGTGCAAGTTGATAATAGATATGCGAAGATCCTTAACAATTAATTTTTTTAGATGCTACAAAGTTCCTCTAGGCCTCAATGCCCCCGTCCCCTTAATGTAATGTTGCCTGTATGGGCACCCAAACTACTCTGCATCCCCTTGCATGCTGTTAACCCTTTTTTTACACCTCGGGTCATTCAAACATACAAAGAGGTGGCGGGCATGGCTGTTGGTCGTGCCCCCACCAGTAGGCTTTCAAAGAAGGGGAACACCCCATAACCTATGGTGTGGGGGCAGATGATAATAATAATAATAGCAACAACAAAATTTAAATTGCTAAAACAGCACTTAATACACCTGCTAAAATATGTCAGTTGGCATCTACCCCCTGCTAGATGGTACATACACCCTGGGCTTCTCTTTTTGTGTGCACTGTACGTATATATAAGACATGTGTACTCATACCTTTGAAAACTGTTACTAGGAGCCTGAATTTTTTCTCACATATAATTATTATAAGTATTTTTATTATTATTATTATTGCAATAAAAGCAACCTAAATTTTAAGATGTTGTTGATGCTAGATACTGCCAGTTTTCATCCTCCTCCACCGTTTATCCATCCCCTTTTTCCCCCAGTTATGTCTGCTGCCTTGTTGTTGTCCGATACATTCTGCTACGTTTCTTCTGTTAATTTTATTACTATTTCATTTTATTACTATTTCATTTTATTTTCAATTTCATTATCTTCTTTTTTATTTCTGATTTATATTTACATATGATTATGCATAATTTCCCATTGTATAGTGGTTTGTAATCGAAAGTAATACTTAGATGTATAATTGCATGTCCCTATTAGACCATCAATACATTGATTGTAATTTGAAATATGGCTTCTTTATTCGTCTTTTTGTTATTAGTCGCATTTTTATGGTCCCAACTAGTGATGAATAACGTGCACCCCTATACACACACACACACACACACACACACACACACACAAGAGTTCATGTCATATGCTTACCACTCCATTTAGATTATAATTAGTATAAAATATTGATTCTATTATGTTTGGAAGTTTCTCAAGAGTCATGGACATGCTCGCTAGTAAATAGCTCTGTCAATTGAAAATTTTTAAATGAAAACTACTGAATAAGTGGTCTTATGTAGATAAACATTGGTAGTGCCTTGGCACATTGATTGTGTGGTCCAGTTTGAATCCCATCCTGGGGCAAGATATGTTTCATACTTTGTTATGTAGCCTATGTCTAAATAGTTATAATAAGAATATGCAGATTGACATTATTTTATGTTTTTAAAGGAATTATACATGCTTAAGCAGTAGTGTTAATTAAACTCCATTTTATATTATCTATATACAACAGCCATAATCCCCCTTATAAAGGGGGTGGTTGAGTCAAAGCAGAAAACTTGAATTTTTGTGGGAGGAAAATACAAAGGAGGGAATTCATAGTACTCTTGCTGCACAGCATTTAGTCCACTTATGTAATCTGCAGAGGAACACGGATGAGGTGTTTTTGTCTCCTATCTGGGGATAAAAGTAATAATTCTCAGTATTGTAACCTGTTGAGTTCAATGAGGTCTTTTGATGCCTAATAAGATTAACACCATAACTCATCATGCTGATAGACTTACTCTACCAAATTGGGTGTCGTGAACCAGCTGCTTTTGGATAGTTGATCTTATCTTACTTAAGAATCTGATAGTAGATATCTCATTATTGGAGGATGTCACAGTACTTAACGTAGATTACCCTATATCCTTAGAACATACTTTTTAAGGGTAGTTTGTGCAATACATGAAAGCTAGGCTATTATTCATAATTTCTTGAGAGATTTATTTTATTACGAGTGTGTTATTTCATTACAAGTGTGTTATGAAATTGGTAGCATTATTATGCAGTTATGATTGCTTAGGGATATCTTTTAAAATAGGGATGTTTCTAATATTTTTCTTCATTGGTAGCAAGCACTGTTGGTGTTAACGAGCAGACACTTATGTACTATTGCGTGATATGCATCTCTTAATACTTCCAACTTGTTTACGTTTTCAAGTTTTTTTTTTTATTCTGTGAATGGAATTCTCAGATTATTTTAATGGAATTTTGCTTGTGGTTGGATCATACAAGGCTGAATGCATTTAGGGTGCCGAGATGCATAGTATTGGATGGTCATTTTTGTCCTGATCATTCCTATATTATAGGTACAGTGGACGTGGAATATACATAATAACACTCTTATTCAGTTAGTCGGTATTGTTAGGTGCCATTTGCATTCTCATCACTATCCCTTGCCTCTGCCTTACAATAGAGACCTAAATCCTATATTTTGTATAGACATTTATATAGTATACTTAAAAAAAGTGTTAGATACTGGGACTTCAAGTTTTTAAATGACAGGAATTGTAATATATTTCAGTTTCTTTGTGTAGTGAACGTTTAAATATGAGAATTAGGCATACGGCTACAGATATGAAATGCTGGTAGACCAACAGTAAGGTATTATTATGTTTGCACATTTTTAAAGATGTGTTTGCCCTTCATGGCACAAAATTAGAGGAGGATGAGATGATGTGGTACAGCCTGTGCTCTTCATGTCCACAGCTGAATGATGATGACTTCAGAACCTGGCTGGAGCATGGTAGAATGCACTCAGAAGAGCCCAGGGCAAAACCCCTAGAGAAGAAGAATGAGGTCATTGGGAAGAGCATCGAAACAAAAGGCGAGGGTGATCCTGCTTCTGCTACTTCTGTTGTAGTGGTTAACCACAAGCAAGCATTTGATGCCTTCCAGATTGTTATCTTGTACCTTCTTCAGCAGAGTAAACCTCCATATTCCCTTATACAGATGTTGCAACAGGAGCAAAATAAATGTCATAGGAGTTATAAGAATAGTGTTCAACCCAAAATTGACTGGTTTTTCACGCCCTTACAAGGTCTCTCTAATATGAGCGATAAAGGTAGGGTTCGTAGGAAGTCGCTGCCTGCTCTCTCTACGTCGCTGCAGAGTGAATTTCCCGGGGCATACATGAAACCACTCTCAGTACCCATGAAGTCATTCATGCCCTTAAAGTCTTCATCATCTGAGACAACATCATCGGATGGAGAGTCATTTTCTGCAACACTAAATCAGGCAACATCCTCTTCTGATAAATTATATTTGGAACCATCTAAAACCAGCAGTACATTGACTAGCTATGAGAATGATGTTTCATTGAGGTCAGAATCTGATACCATTTTCACTCCTCCAGTTCCTGAACTTGGTATGAAAACAAGAAGGACGTCATCAGTTGATAGTAAAGACATTGGTGACTGCAATTCACAGTTTCCTTCTCCTTTCAATATGCGAACTAGAAGTACCAGTTTGCCTCCATCTTCAAGGAAGAGCTACAAAAACTACAAGTGAAGAAAAGACCCAGTTTCATACTCCTAACTCTGTGTTCTTTGTTTATTTTCATTTGATTTGGAGATATTTCTTAGATAGCTATTGTAGGAAATTTTTATTTTTGGTCATTCCTCTGGTATTTTTAGAATATGTCCTTTTATTTAGATAACCAAAATTTGGATATGTTTTTTATGTAGTTAAACATGGAGTTTGGATATATTCTTTTATGTAGTAAAACATTGAACCAGGATATATGTTATGTAGTAATACATTGATTTAGGATATAGTTTGTTATGTAGTGATACATTAGTTTTCTTATACATGTGCTTTGTGCTCTTTCTTTCAATATTAGCTTACTTTTACTAGCAAAGATATATGACCTGATATCAGGTTTTTCCCACTCACTATGTCAGAACTGAGCGATGTACAGTATATATAAAATATATTTCTGGTAATTTTTAGTTACTTGAAGGAATTTTTTTTTTAAATAAGTTGCTGTGATATGATATGAAGTGGATTTTTATGTTTTATTTTAATTTTCCAAGTGTCTAGGTTCTTTTCCATCTATAAATTTTCTCTAGATTTTAGTTTTATCTGAAACTTGCATGCCAGTATAATATCTGTAAGCATTTTTTTCATCAAGCACTTTTGTGGATGTGCTGTTGCGCAGTTATTGAAGAATTCGAAGCCATTTTTATTATCTTGCATTGTGTAGGAACAGATATAACTACACAGATCTGAATGAAAACCCTTTGCTCTAGTATAGTTTAGGTCTAAGAAATTTATAAGAGTATTCAGTATTTGTAGTGGCTGATCCGAGATAAAGAATGTAATTACTGTTGTACTGTAGTGTT
>JAXCGZ010011361.1:52500-57500 GCA_037179515.1 Halocaridina rubra
GATAGATAAAATTACGATGAATGAGGTGATGATGACATGACACACATACCCATTTACAATTATTTTTTCGTTTACGTACTGTATAAACCCTCCCTGCACTGTTAAAATAACACCCTTTACATTATAAATAACAGCAAGCAGCGTAAATTTTTATGAAAGTGATAGATAAAATTACGATGAAAGAGGTGATGACGTGACACACTCATTTACAATTATTTTATCGTTTACGAACTGTATAAACCCTCCCTGCACTGTTAAAAAAACACCCTTTACATTATAAATAACAGCACACAACGTAAATTTCAATAAAAAAATGAAAATACTGACTTTTTTTTCTTCAATATTTTAATATTTTTGCGTATACCCATAAAATAAAATAATTTATCAAAAAAAAAACCACGATAGAGTGAGAACGCGAACCAAGAAGCACGAATAACCGGGGTAACACTGTATATATATATATATATATATATATATATATATATATATATATATATATATATATATATATATATATATATATATATATATATATATATATATATATATACCAGTTCTACGTTAAGTCATCCTTTGCTTACAGTGCTTTTTCTATGCCTACATCAACACTGAATAATCTTGGATGTACGTTACACATCTCTTATTATCCCCTCACATGACTAGTCACAACACTATCCATCTCTGTTTCTATTTACTTTGTTTTCTTCGTGTCCTGGCAGAGTGAGGACTTTTTTTTTGTTTTGTTTTTTGTTTTTTGGCCCGTCCTGGTATCACACTTACAAAAAAGTTATATATTCTCTCTCTCTCTCTCTCTCTCTCTCTCTCTCTCTCTCTCTCTCTCTCTCTCTCTCTCTCTCTCTCTCTCTCTCTCTCTCTCTCTCTCTCTCTCTCATAAATGTGTACCTTTTTTTTTTTAATGTACTGTATGTTAAACAGTAATAGAAATAGTATTTGCTTTTTATTCCCTAAGAGGGATACAGGATTTTGGGATATAATGCAGGTCTCTTGCTCTGACATTTTAGATGTGGACATTCTGCTAGCTGTGGCATTATATAGCGTATTTCTTTAATTATACGCATGTATGTGTAATATTTCAATGTTCAGTGTGTCTTTGTCCACCCCCATTTGACTTTGGACAAATTGTGTCTTATATAGCCTTTGTATCCTATTAGTGTGATGCTATATCCTGCTTAAGCTAGCAAGGTTGCCACAACTAAATCGGTAGCACTAAATTGGTAATACTTCATGCTTCCTTGCCTCATAACATTTGCTCTGCTTAAGAAGAGGTATTCAGGGGAAGATTTTTTGTTATACAGTATACAGGTACTTATCTGCTTTCTTGCCCACTTACGCTATGGGTGACTCAAGTAGAATCGTGGGGTAACTGTGACAGCTCTTCATCACCTAGGAGTTAAAAGGAGTGATAGAAGTATATTAGGTGCTGGTGAATGTGTGTGCATTGACTTTCCACCTCCTTACGAGGTGATTGTTGCCTCAGTATATGTGTATACTTCAGCATCCAACATGCTGGGATCATGAAAACGAATGTAATAATTTTCAACTTTACTCTTTTTTTTTTTATTTTATTATGATTATGATATGTGGTGCTATTGATGATGGATCTGAATGGCTTCACCTTAACTTAGAATTGGTACCAACTAGTCTTTGAAGATTTTCCTTACAATTCTTGCTCTCATATCGTTATTTTATTTTTAGTTGTTGTTCCCTAACCTGTCTGACTGAATAGCCTCAAGTCCCTAAGGAAGGCCATTGCTGAATCCAAGCTCTCCCGCAGAGCCCATAGAGAGTGTATGTTGTGTTGTTCGTGTATGTAGTTGTAAGCAGAGCAATCTTTCATAATGTTTTTGATTGTATGAAGTGAGAATTTACTTCCTGGCCAGGCATCATTGACAGTGTCGCACAGCATCACAGGAACTTGCTAATGGTGTTTGATGTACTGTTTTGATTCAAGAATTTAAGTGTATACCACTGCCCTCCATATTACAATCTCATCTTACTTTCAAGACTTAGCAACTTTGTCCATAGCCAGTAGTGACTGTTAACATTCTCTTGTCCAGTCATTATGCTTTATTGAGTAAGTTGGTCTCATAATGCAAAGCATTTAGAATTACATAAAACAAGAACAGGAAATATATTCTTGAGAGTGTATCTTGTATTTTTGTATTTGCTCCGATAAACATATTAGATTTTTCTGAGTAGAATTTGTATATAGGTCAGTAATAGAACACGTAAATAAACATTTTATGTACTATTAAAAATATATACAATGTCCCAATCCCTCGCATAAGGGAGTGACCCAGTCAAAGCACACATTCACCAGAAGTTATATATGTATATTTTTATACTACATTGAAGTCTCAGGTAGACATTGTTTACAGTGACAGAGTTAATTTCCATTAATTCTTATTTTATGTCTATCTAGTAATGTTGTACACAATGTGATATAAATTATGTAGATAGAGTACTTTTAAGAACACCACGGTTCGCTCCTCCCACAGTTGCTGTTTGTAGTGCCCGAAAGTCAAGAATGGGACACAATGTTTGCAGAGAAGGTGGCAGAATTTGATGATGCCTGTATTAGAGCGGGCATTTCGGAAGAAAATAAGATATCATTGGTTCGAGATCCTACCCATCACAGTAAGTAATGCCCATTTACTGATGGGAATTCTGAAATTATTCCATCTTAGCAGTACATACTTCATCTGTGTTAAAGATAAAATTAATCTCTGTAAGGATATCGGTGCTTACGTCAGGAGATTGTCAGTGATCTCTTGATCGGGTCATAGTAAATTGATACAAGTATTCTTTATAATTTTTAACTTTATCATTCAAGTTAAGAGAGAGTTTTTTAATGGCTTAAGCCTTTCAGTTAACTACAAGGTGATTAAGCTTAAGAAAAATATGCATTTATTTGGCAGTTTTTAATTTTCAGAATGCAAAAAGTTATGTTTGATTTAATAACCTATACATATTGAACCGTTTATCCATTAGTGTTTATATACACAGTCTAAGATATTTAATTATGCAGTACTGTATATGGAGCAGTGTATGGTATATGTGGATTTTTCTATGTTGTATTTGTAATAATGTGACTTTTTTAAAATACTTTAGTATTTTTTCAGTCATGGGAACCCAAACTAAAATTTCTTTACGTTTGTATAGCTTTTTGATTAATAAGTTCAATATACATTGTATAAAGCTTGTATTTGAGACCACTTATTCATTAGTATCCTTTACTCTTATAATTCTCTATTATGGTTGCTTTGCTTGGAAATTTGATTAAAACTTGTCCGAATATTATTGCTAGAGTATATCTCAGTACGTCATCTGTGTGTTAGCCTTTGCCTTTTAATATATATTTTTAAAATTGTGTTTGTTCGCCTTTTTATGTATGAAGCATATTTTAAGCCGTTTTATGTTTCACTAATAATTCCCATTATGGGGATGGACAAACAGGATGGGGATGAGGACTTATGGCTGGATGACCTTCCTAACTCTCCACAGTGTGCTCAAACATGGGCCTGTCTCCTTCCTAGTCGAGTACTCTAACCACTGTGTTACCACTCCAAGTTTGGACATGAAAATTCTTCAACAATAATGTATTAGCTCCAGTTTGGTTAACCAGTGTTTGGTGTCATGAAAGATAATATCATTAAGGAATTTTCATGTATTCTTTTTCACTAGTATTGCCAGCCATTCTTCAATACTTAATTACCTTCTGTCAGATTTTTGCACATGATTCTTTATGTGATAGTCCCACAACAGTAATTTATTCTCTCCAGTATGAGTAACCAGTTTTTGGTGTCATGAAAGTAATTTCATCAAGTTAATTTCACTCATTCTTTTCTGCTAGCATTGTCAATCATTCATCATGACTTGATTACCTTCTGTAAGACTAATTGCCTGGCACTAATTAGTACAGGAGGTCCTTGGTATATGATGTCCTCATCTTACGATGTTTCGTGGTTACAATGCGTCTCCCATAAATGATTAATAAATAATTTGACCAATGTGGTTTGCGTAGTAAACATGAACTTCGAACGCTGCACGGCTTGTTGAGTGTGGTGGAAGAATATGTCGTCACGCGACATTGTTGTGTATGTACATAGCAAGTTAGTGATGTTATTTATTTATTTGGTTATGTAAAGGAGTGAACTTAAGAAATTATTTACAAACTTACCAAATACAAAGTCATATATACAATCTTCAAACGGAACAGTTTCTTGAGCGTGGCGGAACAATACGTCATCACATGGCATTGTTGTATATGTATATATAGTTTGATGGTTTAATTTATTTATTTATTTATGTATTTGGTTATGTGAAGGACCAGTTTGAATTTATTTACAAAATTACCAAATACATGTACATAGTCGTAAATACGAACTTCGCCCTCAAAACAGTTTGTTGAACATGTTGGAAGAGTACATCGTCTTACAGCATTAGACTGAGGAGAATGCATTGCCTAGTTATTGGTGCTATATTGAGTTGGGAGAGAACTCGTTACTCTATAGCACTAAGTACTAAACCCTGGTTGCCTGGAAATTGGCCATCTTCTTTTACAACAATTTCCATCACGGTTTGTGATAGCATGGTTTGTGGATTAGTAGAAAAGTTTGCTTCATTCGTGTCCCCCACGCAACTTACAGTCTATCGGGCAAGTTGGGTGGTGAGGAGGAAGAAATGCCAACCCAAGAGTACAGGAGTAAAGGTAAGCAAAAACTGTACTGTTTACGGTATAATATATATATATATAATATATATATATATATATATATATATATATATATATATATATTATATATATATATATATATATATATATATATATATATATATATATAATATATATATATATATATATATATATATATATATATATATATATATATATATATAATATATATATATATATATATATATATATATATAATATATATATATATATATATATATATATATATATATATATAATATAT
>JAXCGZ010011361.1:62500-145000 GCA_037179515.1 Halocaridina rubra
GTCAGTGTTAATCCCAATTATTGGGGTTCATGCATAAAGGTTGGAGCTGGGGAATTGAGGTTAGATACCCTTCCTAATGCCCCATGGTGGTCTCAGTTGTGAATCTTTATGATGTGTAAAAGTGTGACTGTGCATGAGAGTGATGAAGAAGCATAGTTTATTTTAATTAGCCTTTTTTTTTTTCTTCTTACATTGATTGAGGCCATCATTCTAACTCAATCAGGAGAATGCAATATATTTACAAAAATTATATTATTATTATAATTATTATCATCATTACTATTATTAATAGTTTTTAATTTGTAGTATTTTTGTTGTTATTATTTATATGATTCTTATTATACTTCTTCAAGTTATGGGTGTAAGTATGCAACCCATGTGTTCAAAGCTTATTGTAAAAGGAAGCTATCGGGAGAGGGAGCAGGTTGTAGCAGCTCTTCCATCTCTAAATTTGATATGATAGCTCAGAATACTTCCTCAGCTTTTATTGAACACTACCCTGCTATATTCTGGGGATATATGGTAGCGCATTGGTTAGAGCACCTGACTCAGGAAGATACGTACCCACAATCGGGGTATTAGGAATATTATCCAGCTTTAATTCCCCAACTTCAGCCTGTCTCTGTCCACCTCCATAATGAGTATAAATGGTGACATATAAAGCAGCAAACAAAATCAACAACCCTGTTTGATTCTGCTACAGAAAGTGTCACTTATGAAAGATGAGTACGTTTTTCTTATTGTTTTCTGCGGTAAGAAATTCAAATCTGGGATAGAGGCATTGCAAAACCCAAATTTTTCCACATTTTATAGTTGTCTCCTCCAACTTTTGGGGAAAGCAACATTGCATTGCTATCGTGTTACCATCAGGAATTATGATACACAGTGAATAGTGTTTTCATTGTGAAATCAACAGGTTGGCTTCATTTTTTTTCTTATTTTATGAGTGCAACACTAGCATGGGCAAAGAAAATTGCCCTCATCGGGTCCAGGCACCAAGAAAACATCGAGAAGAAAAAGTACCAGGTTAAGGGTGAGGTATAAAGAAGAGAATGGAAAACAATAAGAAAAGGACAGGCTGAAAGAATAGTCAAAATAATGAAGACCTAGAAATATAGCAGGATTCGACCCTGAGATGATGATAGATCATGTTTTTGAAGGAAGAAAGGTTGTAAGAGTTTGGGAAGACAGAAAGAGAAAGAGAGTTCCAGAGTCTAGAAGTAGAAGGAATGAAGCAGTCACTGCACTGACCAGTTTGCGAGCTACAAATCTCAGTGGGAAGCAGAATTGCTTCATTATACACTGAACATTTTTACCCTTTCTCTTTGTTTTGTGTCAAAAAACAAAAATTCCTGAAGTGATTGATAGTTGTTCTCTGCCTCTTTAAATCTGCCATTTTTTCCAGCACCAGAGATATATATGTACTTACTTGACTGATTATAAAGAGATTTGGAGTGAACAGTAGTAGAGTAAAATAAAGATATGAAAAAATATTTTGTAACTTTGCCATATCTTCATTGCATACCTACTAAGCATAATTTCATTTTGCTTAACCATTTTTAGTATTGAACTCACTTTTACCTTTCTATCTCCTAATAAAAATATTTAATTATGGCTCATAAAGACTTAATTTCGTGTATATTTTTAGATTCTTTAAGACTTGTGTATACTTACTTATGTATTATATAAGCTTAGTAATCTAAAACATGATATTGAAGATTTGGGTTAGTATTTATATAGAATAGGGTAATTGAAGTTTTTAAATGAAAACACTTTGATGTACTCGATAGGCTAAGCAACAGAAAGCATGTGTAAAAATAATGGGTTGATATTATAATTTCATTAAGAATTATTAAAGTTTTTAAGTGAGAGCACTTTAAAGTAACAAACAGGTAATTTTGTGTGTGTGAAAATATTTCTTGTTTTTCAGTGGATGGTTCGCAGGATGAAGTTGGAAACAGAGGAAAAGAGAACACCAGTCCATTAACAAAAAGTTGAACTACAGAGTAAATGAAGAGTAGAATTTAAAAGGAAAAAGAAAAGAGAAAGTAGAAGCATGAGTAAAATTAGTACTTAAGGTTTCAGTTACAACACTTTATTGCCATAGATGTTACATAAAGCCCAAGATAGAAAATTGTGTTGTCAGAAGAGTACAATTGTTTTTCTTCACTATGGTTCATTATTGGCTCTTAGTTTTATGCCTTTAAAGAAACTGGTACATTTTTTGAGTTGGAATATATGAAGTTTTGACCAAGTGGAAGACTAAGTTCTTCCATGTTGCAACTTATTGAACTAAATTGTTTTTCCTTATAATTCTTGACAGATGCAAGGTGCTACATTGTTTCAGTTCTTATATATATATATATATATATATATATATATATATATATATATATATATATATATATATATATATATATATATATATATATATATATATATATATATAATATATATATATATATATATATATATATATATATATATATATATATATATATATATATATATATATATATATATATATATATATATATATATATATATATATATATATATATATGTGAATGAATGACACCATATCCTGCATAGGCCAGTGGGGTGACCATAGCTGGACCTCCTCTTTATCAAGTGTTTTGTCGCAATATACAAAAACAGCGGGATCGCCAGCTGATCTCTCCTCAAACACTTTTATCTGACTTTTACAACATGCAGGAAATAGAGGGAAACGTTTTATATATATATATATATATATATATATATATATATATATATATATATATATATATATATATATATATATATATATATATATATATATATATATATATATATATATATATATAAAATAAAGCTTTTCATTATGCTTAAAAACACTGATCTTATATCCACACCAATTGAATGGTTAAAGTGAATTGTTGAGAGTTGTAGCACTTAATCATTCATGGCGTTTACATAAATAAAAATTTATTCTTATGCAGTGAGAGTTATTATTGTGAATGCATTGATTAGGTTTATAAACTGTTGCCTCTAGAATAATATTTTGGAATTTTTTTCAAAATTGAGTATTCGTCACATTATGAGATAACTATGTAACGTGTAAATAAATTGCAAACATCGTAAGAACATTTCAACGAATGGATTTTCGTGTATATGCTATAATTATTTGTTATCATATGTGAATTTGAAGATTGTTGTTGCAGAATATACTGGGAATGTGTTATTAGAAAAAAATATTTTTCTGTTAATTGGAAACACACATGTGGAAGAATATGATGTTACAAATTTTTGTTGTTGCCTTAATTAGATTGTTTTTAAGCAGGTACCTAAAGTGTTCGAGTTTTCTTTTTACTAGCACTAGAATATAGATACTAGTTAAGAATAGCAACAACATATGGTTTCTTAGTTTCTAAAACTTATGCAGAGAATTTCCATTTGCTAAATTTATTTTGAGTTTGGGGGGGGTATTAGTATGAAGTAATATGAGTTATTCTGTTCAGTGTGCTGTCATCAGGTTGCGAATTTGAGAGTTATAAGAAAGAATTATATTGTAATCTGATACCAAATGTGCACAGGAGTTATTGAAATGTCTTTACCTATTGTCACATCATAGTATCAAATACTTTGAGTTATTTTTTTATGTGCTGTCATCAACCCGCAATCTTGAGAGATAAGAAAGTTTTATGCTGTATAAGACACTAATAATTATATGAATTAAAATGTCATCTCGAAATATCATTGCAAAATGGCATTATGTGTAGCAATATGCAATTATATATGGCAGAGATGGAAGTAAAATATTATCTTTAAGCCTTAGATGTCTCTTTCATTTATATAAATTACTATTACAAGCGTGTCTTCACTATCATCCATTTTTCTTCTCTACTTTGGATGGTGAAAGTTCCCTTTTTTATAATATGTATGATTCTACAAACTGACGTTATTGTTATTAAGTAACTTAGGTGTTCCAGAAGATAGTAGTTCTTGGAATTTGCCCTGCATTATAACATTTTGATATATAGTAATGTACATTGGCAGGATCTTGTTTAGAGACTGATAGCGCCTTTTATATTTCTGTTGTCAGAAGTCAACTGTCGTATTAACATTATTCAAAGGTTAATATAAAGTTCATTAGGAAATTTGTTTAGATTTTCTGATGTACATGTATTTTGCCTAAAACTTAATCAGCAGATACTATACTTCTCACCATTTATGATGAAAAAAAGTTGACAAAACGTTGATAGTTTTGTACTGCAAGCTTGCAGTGAACGCATAGTTAGTCAGGTCATTAAAGAAAACTATATATATATATATATATATATATATATATATATATATATATATATATATATATATATATATATATATATATATATATATATATATATATATATTTTAAGGAGTTATATTTCATCCTCCCCTATTATTTTGGGTGAACACAGCTGCCTTGAAGCTTGGGAAATAAGGCTGGATGCCCTTCCTATCGCCTGGCTGTGGGCTCGAACACGGGTGTATCACTTCCCGAGTTAAGCATTCTACCCCTATTCTACAGTGATCCCCAGTTTTATCCAGTAATTACGGAATCTAAAGTACTAAAAATAAATTTCACGTACTGTAAAAATGTTTTGAAGTAACATTTTCATCTTGAGAGTTGGTGTTAATCTTAATCTTAAGAATAAAATAACAAAATCTATTTTGAAAACATTGAATTATGAAAGTTTCTATTTTTGTTAGTCAGCCAAAATATTACTCTTATGCTTTCTTTTGGCAAGTAGCTAGCTAATAAATACTGATGATTAGTTTTTGTAATTGACAGTGCAAACTGTTTATTAATGTGTAGCTTTTGTATGTTTTTGGGTTACAGTAATATAGCTACATTTGTCTCTTAAATATATCTCCACTCCCATTTAAATAGGGGCTAGTTGTGACCTCGAAAACGGTGCATCAGTTGTGTAATAGTCTTTTATTTCAGTAATACTGATTTTGGAGTGCTGTGGAGTCTAGGCATGTAAAATTTATGTTATAACTACATCGGAATTTACAGTAGTAAACGGTTATTGCTTGTTATGTAAGTTTAGATAATAAATGTTTTGCTTAAAATCCATTTTCGTATATGTTCTTGTTTTGGAGAGTATATTTGTCATTCTAGTATTCAATCAAGTTTGCTGTTTCTTTGGTAAGGGTACTTCTAAAAATCTCCCTTTTTTCATGGGGGCTGGTTATGGGAAGGTACTTCTAATTATCTTTCTCATGGAGATTGATTTTGGGAAGAGTACTTTTTAATAATTTTTTTTTTTTTTTTTTTTTTATGGTAAAGGCACTTCTAATTATCTCCTTGGGACAGGTTATGGTAAGGGTACTTCTAATACTCTCCCTCTTCTCTTGGGGACGGGTTATGGTAAGGGCCCTAATAATTTCCATTTTCTCATGGGGACAAATTTGTGCAAATTGTGTTGTCTCCAGACTATATTAATGGTAAACTTGAAAGTTTGTCCCTTTATGCAAATAAGCCGTAGTTTGTTGTTCTGTTGATACCGATAAATTAATTTTTAAAATCATTTTCGATGAATGGATACATTCCTGCTTTTATGACTGCTATGATTCCCTCCGTTTATTTATCAGTTTCATTCTCATGTGCTTCAGAAGAGTCCAACGAGGTCTCTGTGTAGACTTATTGTTGAATTTAATATTGTATTGGGTATTAATTTAATGGTCTAGATCCTCCTCTACCAAGGAAGTCGTATATGAGTTACTGTTTAATTTTTGCCTCATCTGCAGATTAGTTTTCATGGTTTAGACCATCTACTGCAAAGGAAGTTTTATCTGAGTTATTAATGAACTTATGCTTGTCTTTGATATTAGTTATTATGGTTTAGACCCTCCACTGCCTAGGAAGTTGTATCAATAAATACTGAATTTATGCTTGCTCTGGATATTAAGTTATATTTTAGACCTCCCTCCACTGCGTAGGAAGTTTTATCCGATTTAATGATTAATTTATGCTTGCTTTAGATATTAGTTTTCATGGTCTAGACTTTAGACCCTCCTCCACTGCAAAGGAAGTTGTATCAGAGTTATTGTTTTAATATTGCTTATTCTTGATATCAGTAATCATGGTCTACACCCCTCACTGCCTAGACAGTGATTATGAGTTAATGTTTAATATATGCTTGTCCCAGTTACTAGATTTCATGATCTAGACCTTCCCCACTGCCTAGGAGGGTGTATCAGAATTACTGATGCACTTGTGCTTTCTCTGGATATTTTTCATGGTCTAGACCTCCTTCACTGCCTAGGAATTGCTTCCGAGTCATTATTGAAACTTTGCTTGTTCTGGATATCAGTTTTCATGTTTAGACCTTCCATTGCCTAAGCAGTTGTATCAGAATTTCTCCATGTTTATACTCTGCTATTTATATTATTTACATCAATGGGATTGCTGACTCGTAGATTATTGATGTGCACATTTAAGTTCAAATCATCTTATTGTTTGCCTTTATCAGTCTGGCTGTGTATTCATTCTTTAGTCGATGAATGTTTTCCACAGGCCTTTCCAGCTTTCATTCACAGAAAGTGACTATAGTGTCTACCCAGGACCTGAGTGTTTAGTTTTGACCAGTAAATACTGTATATCTGAAATTGTGTGGCTATCTAGCATAAGTACCTATGGTTGTTCCAGTTTTCATGTAAGGCGCAGTTCACCAACATTGTGAAGTGATATATTTTCTGACCCTTGAATGCAGAGTACAGGTATTCTTAAAGTATTTGGACTGCTTTTGTGCTAGTACATTTATTTATTTTACGCCTGTATGGATTTTTTTTCCAGAGAAATTGGAGCTATCAGTTGGTTTGCAATTAACTTTTCTTGGGTGTGCTGTGTTTGATAGATAATTTGTGCTATCTTGGCTGGTTAGGGGGACTTCAGCAAACTTTACATCTGTAGTTTGATATATTTGACTATGTGGTGCTCCCCTTTGTTTTGCTTATGTAGCTTTCTTGAAAAAGAATGGATTTCCTGTAGATTCACTTGATGTAGGGTATGCAGCATGGTATATTATATCTGTTCATAGTAATAATACCAATAACTTGTAGCATACATTCTGATGATTTAAGTTTCATTATGAAAGAATTTCTTCTGGAACTTAATCCTAGCAATTTTTTTTTTTCTTTTGAAAGTACTTTAGACTTGAAGTCATGTTATGTATACCGGATTATCAGTTCCCCTGTAAGCTGATTGAAATAAGTTTTTTTATTAGAAATATAATATCGAATGCTGTAGATATTTCTTTGGTAAGTACACAGTTCAGACATTTTTGGCAGTAAAGACTTGATTGTAAGATAGCTTTTTCAATTACAACTATTATTTTAAACGCATTATTTGCAAAACATCCCAGACGTTGTTAAATCTTTCATGTTGATAATACGTCAGTATTTTATGTTGATTAAAGACTTGATTGTAAGAATGTTTTTCTACTACAGCTATAATTATTAGCACATTATTTTTAGAACTGCGTATTTGATGGTACTCTTAAGAATTGTACTGTTAGCATTGACAAAATTGTCAGTTTGTTACTTATATTTTGAGGATTTTTTTTTCAGTAATGACTGCTATCCCTCATTATATATATATATTGTATGTATATAAATGTATGATGTATCTTGGGCTTATATCTACCAGTTTCAAATATTTGACACTTGTAAGTACAAAGGTGGATTCGTAGTGTTTTAAGCTATGATGATTAAAGAGCCATCTCACAACGAAATTCTTTTTTTTTGGTTCTGCACCTCCTATTTCAATATAACACACTCCTTTGGTAGCATGCACCACTACTACATATCCAGACCTGGAGTGGAAGTGTCTTTGGCTTAGGTTCATTCTTCAGAGCTGCAGATCAGAAGAGGATGCCTAGCAACTCGGAAGAGAAGCATCAAAAGAGACCAAGCTGCCACAGCAAACCCTTGACCCTCACAGGGTACGAGAACCTGAAAGATTCTTAGGTCACCTGGGTGCTTACCTCATTTTCAACACAAAACACTCAACAAGACACTTTTTCTTCACTGAGAAATGACTTATGGTCATTTCTTGAAGACTCGTCCTAGCTATTGACATCTATTGCAACTCGGGGAAACATTAAGTAAGACTTCATTGCACTCAACCATTTGTCATCAACTCTTCATACACTCCCTGACAGCTCCTGCAGAATACCCAGGATCCGCAGTGGTCTTTAGGGATCAACAACAAGAGGTCGCTGCCATAAGAATGACCATGTCTTTGTAGTTCAAGCGCACTGGGACTTATGAATTCATTAATGCATAAATTTTTTTTTCATATGCCAGTACCAAATGAAAACAATCAGTACTGTATTAGAGATATTTAACCTTGCCATTCATAAAAAATATTGCAGTTTTGCTTGAGCAACACCAGCTCTTGTATGTTGTTTGTATAAATTTATTTTCATAACAGAACTTAGCTAACCAATGCAAGTATTTGCAGAATATGTCTAACCACCCTCTTCTAGATATACAGTAGTCACATATCAGTATATTAACGTTAGTGGTATGTGTGCTTAAATTTTTAATTGCCATTTTAAAGCTGCACCACACCAGGTGGGCATATTATGCATCAAGAAAATGCCTAAGCCATGTCACACAAGGTAGGCATATCTTATATCAAGAAAGTGCCAAAGTGGATTTTATACCGGAGAGAGGACTAACACAATCTTCACTTAGACGTGTGTTGTTGTTGTATGTGTTTTTTTTTTTTTTTTTTTTTTACCGAGACAGGCATGAAAATTGCCCTCATCAATAAAGACCACAAAGAAACTTTAAGACAAAGGAAAAGTAAAAGGTTAAGGGCAAGAGACATGAGGTAATGATATACAGTAGGAAAAGGTAGGAGTCTCTCATATTTTCATTTTGTTGACTCTCCCTGCTAAACAAAGGTTTGTTGGTACCAGATTAAAGCTTAGTCAGAATGTCAATCAGCCTGTTTCCATCCAGGAAACGTGGACATGATTTGTAAACAGAATTCAAACAACGTCCTTTTTAATAACACATTTTAAGGACATTTATGTTGGATATGACATCAAACAAACAGAAGCCCAGAATTATCTGGAAAGCATTTTTTTTCATCCAAATATGGAAAACCTTGAGAACTTGTTATATTGTTGACCAACCAATCTCATTAATTAACAGTACAGTAATATAATAACCATTAGAGTCAGTTATTATCATCTTGGTCTACGCCATCATTCATCACTGCATGAAATCTGGTTACACATGGTTCACCACTGTGGCAGGCATCTCTATGAATAACCATTAGCATTGCAACGAGATATGGCTAAACAATTTCCGGTGCAACCACAGGACACTAGTTCTAGGACGATGTAAGGTTCAGGTGACAGGTCATTTCAGCTTGTCTTTAATTTTCCCTCATAGAGACTAATCTTGGCCATCTGCTTGGAAGTTCAGCCATGGAAGATTTTTCCTACACTGAAATCCTGGTAATTAGCATGAAAGATGAGTAGCTTCACAGCTCTCATTGTTAGTGATAAATTGTGCAGCTATATGCTCTTGGCCATGTTAAAAAGTGTGTCAATGTGTCATAAGTCTTGACACAATTCACAAACCACATACAAAAGTTTCAACATCTATAAAATTGAATTATATCGAGTTACGTAATCGCAGATTTGCCATTTCTAATAATTCACAATTTTACCTGGTTCTAGATAAATATAAAAAAAGATGGAGATATACTGTTCATTATTACTGTTAAATCTCTGTTCTCAGGGGTGAAAATTCATATTAATTTTCTTTATTTCTTTAATAAGACAGTTATATTAATAATTATAACTTGTGTATTGCGGTGTATATTTTATGCTAAACTTGTTTCCTAGAAATTTAGGTTTCACACTATAAAAAAATATTTAACATATTCAAGAGAAGTCAATGTATTCAATAAAAAAAAAAATTTCCGTTCAAGACTGTTGCAAACCGTAAGGACATGTCAGTAAGCCCGGGGACATTTCATGCCCCCCCTTGGTCATAGAGACGTAAAAAAAAGGGGAAAAATTATATATATATATATATATATATATATATATATATATATATATATATATATATATATATATATATATATATATACTCACACGAAACTGGTGTCAGAAATACGCAATCTCAGTTATGATGAGAGGCTGAGGGAATTAGACTTACCATCACTCGAAGCTAGAAGAGTGAGGGGGGATATGGTGACAGTCTTTAAATTCCTTCATGGTTATGATAGAGTGGATAGGGATCGATATTTTGATATGGCTGGCTCTAGAACTAGAGGTCATAGTTTGAAGCTTCGTAAGAAAACTTCTTTGCAGGATGTAAGGAAATACTATTTCAGTGTAAGAGTAGTTGATAATTGGAATTGGCTAAGCGAGGAGGTAGTTAATGCTATCTCAATCCATAGTTTTAAGGACAGGTATGATAAGTATCACTAAGTCTAAAATGGAACCGATGAGGAGACGGGAAGATACGAGCTTTGGGCTCTTTCCCGTAAACACAATTAGGTAATCACAAGGGGCCCTCGTATAATGTCGTTTTGCTGTTACATCAGAGGCCAATAAAATACTAATCAATTATATTTTCAACATACCTAGCTGGTGCGGTAAATTTAAGCCACGCGCTCTGAACAGTTTGTGTGCCCAGCAGACAAATTCACAGCTAGCAGCACTGCGGTATTCATATTTATCAAGTTAATGGATTTATTTATTTATTTATATATTTGGTTATACTGAAGGATTATATTGAATTTAAAAAAACAAACACATAGCTGTAAATAAGATTTTATTCGAAATGCACAGCTAGCAGCACAGTTTTTTTTTTTTTATAGATTCACCACCCCAGTATGGGTGGAAGGGGTCATGGAGGACCCATAGTTACAGCACAGTTGTATTCTTATTTATCAAGTTAATGGCTCTATTTATTTATGTGTTTACATATTTGGGTATATTGAAGGATTATGTTGAATTTAAACAAATAAATAAACAGCCGTAAATGCTATTTTATTCAAAATAATTTGTTAAGCACAGTGTAAGAATGCGGTGTCATGATGCAAAAGAAAAGGAAGAAGAACCACTGCTCAGTTTATTCCCACCTGCCACATTATGCCCAGTGTTTTGGTTTGCTCTCTTGTTCTGTTCCCTCATTACTGACATTACTATGCCTCCCAAGCATGATAGTGATAGTTCTGATGGCAGTGCCACTAAGAAAAGAAAAGCCATCATCATGAAAATAAAAACTGAAGTAATAAACCGTGCTGAAAAGGGAGAATCTTCTACGAACATTTGCCACAATATTGGATTAGCCCGTATGACCGTGGCCATGATCATCAAAGATAAAGATCACATCCGTGACCACATGAAAAGCTTACCTCCTATGATGTCTACTGCGATCACGAGGCAGCGTAGTTGCCTTATGATCGAGATGGAGAGATTGTGAATGCTTTGGCTTGAAGACCAAAATTAACAGCATATCCCAATAAGCCTTATGCTTATCCAGAAGCCTTAGAAGATGAAGGACGCTTGGGCGGTATTGCGGGGGTTGAGTTTCACAAAAAATAACAAACACAATGTATTAAGAGGCACAATGCGAAAGGCGCACACGTGAGTAACTGAATGGGTGAGGCGAGACAATGAAAGGTGCTGGAAGAATCAAGCTTCAATCAAAAAGCCAATCAGACCCCAGGATACAGAACACAATACTGTGATTCGTCGTCTCCCACCCATCAGCCAATAGCATCCCATGTACTATCTCATGTAGGTGCCACCCTTTGCGTTTTCCAAGACGCAGATACTGGTATCGTATTTTATATGGTGCAATACTGTGAGTTAAATGTTTAAATTTATGTTTTTTACTATTTTTTTACTGTTTTATTATTCTTAGGCTAGGAAATATTTTTTTTTTATCAATAAAATAATGAAAATACTGGAAATTTTATATTTCCACATATCGTGGATTCACGCAATATACTTAGAAAATATGCGATATAAAATACACATGCTCGCCATAAAAACCCACGATGCACTGAATTCATGGAAGCTGAATTGCGATATAGCGAGGGATTACTATATCTGACTATAGAGAAAAACGTAAAATATTAAAAAATAACACCTATCTTAGTGATAAGATATGTGTCCTTTGCATCCCAAAGCTCTTTCTCTCTTATATAAAATTTCTTCTTTCCTATTCTAAAGAAAAGGAACAAGAATATCGTCTCCAGGTTTCCTTACATGTCGTAAAAGCAGACTAAATGATGTGAAGAGGAGGGACTGGAATCTCTCTTTGTATCTTCCCTCAGCAAAGAATCAATATATATGAAGGGATTCTAGTAGGAAAATTCCAACAATAACCCTAGTAAAGGCATATCTAGGCGAACGAGCCAGACTGGCGGGCATGCCTGTCATCGAGCTCTTATAATGGGCAAACTAGCAAAATGGCTGTGCCCATGATAAGCGAAATCACCAGCCGGTGCCCGTTGGTCAGAGGCAAGTATTGGAGGTACGACTCTGCCAAACGTAAGTTAACATAGGTGACCCATAGAAGCCTTGCCTCCCACTTCTCACATCGTTGTATGCACAGTGCACAACGGAAACCTGCAATGTCTAGTCCAGAGTATTGCAGTGATCCTCCTAGTATGTAAGCAGTACTGGCCACAAATGTTTATTGTACAACACTTGACAAGGTACTGGCACCATCGGCCATGCCCGCCTATTCATGATCTCTGCCGTGTGGACAACATTCATGGGTATGCCCTGCAGAATTTGCCCGCCAACCCCGCTGCTCGGCGGACATGCCCGCTCATCTGGACAGGCCTTAAGTGGGTCTAAAGGGAGGAGATTTTTAGCAAGTTTGATGCAAAAAAGATGCACGTGTTAGCATTCATTGAAACAAAGGTGAAAAGGTATATGCTTTGAATCGGCCACCCCAATCACAAATGGGACTGCAGTGCTTATATATTGATAGACTAATAGTATAGGAAAATAAACAAACTCAGTTAAAAAAAATCAGTTTCATAACCACAATTTCCTGTATCAGGGGATACTTACAAGCACAGAAGAGATAAAAGCACGCATGCATCCTCAAACTCTGAGAACTATTTAGGGATACACCATCCAGGACTCCAAGTATTGTTCCAGTATTTCGGGTTTGCCTCAGGTACCTCATCTGGTACATCTGCAGGTGCATACCGATTCATGAATTCCTTTAATAAAAACTCCAAGAGAATCTTCACAGTATTAACCTTCTTCTGTGCCAAATTACTTCTCTCCTCAGGGTCATCTGTGAGAAAAAATAAATGGAAATATATCATGACATTAGTTTCTGCAACAGGTAATTAAGAAATTTAATATTATAAAAGATAAGCACCATGCATCTAAGGAGAGCTCCAATTCTGTAGATTCAGTGGCGAGAAATGAGAATGAATGTGTATTAATGTGATAATCACTAGTCATGAGCGTGGTTCTTATGGCACTAAATGCTTTTAAATTTATTGATCTATTCTTATAAATCTCTCCAAATGTACAAACGTGTACTTCTAGTTGACGTGTAGTTTATATATATATATATATATATATATATATATATATATATATATATATATATATATATATATATATATATATATATATATATATATATATATATATATATATATATATATATATATATATATATATATATATTGCACTGGAGTGATCGCAATCATATTTATTACTTTCTAAAGACTAAAGCTTTAGAGGCACAGCATTTTTGAACTTGAAGAGACTTTGTATGATTAATTTAATTTACACTATTGAAATAGTCACATCAATACACTGTAAATGCCTCTATATGCAATATGCAAAAGACTTTTTCTTACCTATAATATTGTAGAGTCGTATTTCAGTATCGTTTTTTAGAACATTATAAGAAGAGACTTGGTTTTTAAACCAAGCATCATTCACCAAATATTCATTCGCTAGGTCTTGCCACAATACTGCATCATTTTCCTCTGAATAGCTATTCTGATTATTCTGTACCTCAGGATGACGATTACTGCCATGATTTCTGGATGTGTTTTCTGATGTTTTAGAGATGTAATTATTCTCACTTGCATTTCGGTCTTTATTTTCCTCTTTGTGAGTATTACCATTATCCACAACTTGATCTAAAAGCTCACTGACAAATGAGTTGCTGTAGTCTCGAGAAAAGCTTGTCCGAAACTGAACTAAATCACGAGCGAGTCCTTTCTTGGTGAATATATAAGGTTCTTTTTTCTGATCTGCTGACCTTAAGACTCTTTTCGCACTATCTCTATTTTGCTTAACTAATTTTCCAGGTCTGTGTATGAGACTACCATCAGATAGTTTTGAATTTTTCAAACTAGTTTTATTAAAAGTTTTGTATAATTTAGGCAAATCCACTCCAGAATGTCCTCTTTCGACACTTTTAAGGAATAAGCTTTCTGGTAGATGACTTTGATCTGATACAAAGTTAATTGCATTTTTCGTTCTTTCCAACATTTCTGGAGGGGGTGTCCAATCACCTTCGCCCGGATTTCCTACTAAGAGTTTATAGTCACCCATCCTATAGCAAACCAACATAATTAATATTAATAGATAATTATATAACAAATAAAGAGTAAAAATATGAAAACAACATCAACAAAGAATAAATTTAAAATATTCATATTGAGGATATATATATATATATATATATATATATATATATATATATATATATATATATATATATATATATATATATATATATATATATATATACTTATATATATATATATATGTATATATATATATATATATATATATATATATATATATATATATATATATATATATATATATATATATATATATATATATATATATATATATATATATATATATATATATATATATATATATATATATATATATATATATATATATATATATATATATATATATATATATATATATATATATATATATATATATATATATATATATATATATATATATATATATATATATATATATATATATTTATAATTTTCAAAATATTTTAAAGCAAATTATTTTCTTTACTAGCTAGTCTGAATATAGGAGAATCAGAAAAAAATAACCTACAATCTCCTTAAGTGGACACGAAACGGACAATAACATAATTATGTATTCAGTGTAAGGAAGGTTACATAATCTTCTATAACAGATATTTATGGAGTAAAGCTGAATATCAAAGCAAATTCTTGATAATAAATGTCCCAGATCCGCGACCGAGCCCACTGCTGGCCGTTAGGAAGGGCATGCAGCCTTAATTTGGCAGCTCTAAGCTTTCTATGCATTCCACTCTCATAATGAAGATTAATAGAGACATATATAACAACAAATAACAATAACATTCTCGACTACAATTATCAAGATAAGACTAAATAAAGTATATTCACATACAGAAAATCCATACTGCATTACCTAACTGCAGCTCTTAATTTGTCTGTATCGTCAATATTGTACACCATTTGCTTCCTTGGAGAGGTACTTAAGCCTGAAATGGCTTCCCATTGATCAAAACCATCCAAGACTGATGGCGCTTCACCTCCTGCTAATTTGACAAAGGTTTTAAACCAATCCGTAGCATGGACCAAGCTGAAATGGATTCAATAGGTAAATAAATGACTGTAAACAGATAATATAAATGATATTATACAGTACATACATATATAATGGCTACATTCTTCCTGGTAAGAGGAGTGGCCGAATAAAGCACATGACTGCTCATAGCTCCTTGGGGATAGAGGGCTGCCACAACTCCCCTTCCACCACCCTGCTTGGGTCATCCACAGGGTAAGGGGGCAGTGTGATAATAAATATTAAAAATATGGCGTATGCAGTGATAAACCTGAGGGCAACGACAGTTTAGGGTATGCATGTATTAAGAGATCATCTTTATATTTTGAAATGTTGTTCCGAGGTGAAGGTAATTTAGTAACGTATCTGTCTTCATAAATACTAATCAGAAGGTAATATAGAAAATCTTCTGGCTATCTGACACAGGTGCAGGGCTACAATATATAGCCATACATGCCCGTTTTTATGCACGACTTCATGACAGAATTAGTTTAACCACTTGCATGGTGTTTCCATCGATGTATTTTTTTTACTTGTAACACCAAGACGGGCAAGGAAAGTTGCCCTAATAGAAGCCGGGCACCAAGAAAATATTCAAAATAAAGAAAAAGTAGCAGCTTAAGAACAAAGCAGAAATAAGAGAATAATGGAAAATAAAAAAGACAGGCTAAGAGAACAGTCAAAGAAATGAAGACCTAGAAACATGGTAAGATTAGGTCCTCAGATGCCAGCAAATCTGTTTTTTTGACAGGAGAAAGATCATAAGAGTTTGGAAAGACAAAAGCAGGAAGAGAGTTGTAGAATCAGCCTCATGAGTTGGTTGGGATAGGATACTACAAACGCCACCATTGTTTCTTCTATATTTTTGGAATGATAAGTGAAGTGAATGTATTCTCTTGCCAAGGAAGGATGCAGGTTTGAACTTGAATCATTTTGGTCAGGCAGATAAGTATTTAAGCCATCAAGGCACTGAAACACCTAACTTTCAGAATCTTGGCATAACTTTCCCTTTAATAATAAAAAAAATAATTCACACAAGTTAGTTTATATTTATGTTCCTAATGATGTAATAAATTTGGGATCTTGTTAAGAAGAGTAACTCCTTGATGTTCTTGGGTTATTAATATTCACAAGAAAAATCATCTAACTTAAGCTAACAGTATACGAGATTATTTAAATTTATATGAGCTTCTGGGGCTTACTCATTTTTACAAGATCTAAAAACTCAATAAACGGTACTAGTATTATGCTTACGTGTTAGATACCGTGCCTGGGTTAGGTAATAAGGGGGAATGAACAAATGCGACTCCCCTAGTTCCGCCTTCCCAAAATGTGCTCTTCATGCCTCGAAGGGGCCAATTGTTTCCTCCATGATGACAGGTTCCTCCATTCTACAGAAAAAAAAATTAAAACAAGTTAAATACATCTTTACAATAAGATTACCTGGAATATTAAGTTTTAGCTTTTTTTGTGCAGAATGTCTTTTCCCTAGAAATTAGCTGAGTAGCCACAACTAAAATATAGAAAAGATTCCATGAAAGAGACTTTTGCTCTACTCAAAATTCTCCAATCTCTCCTTCACTGCTGTATGACAAGCAAAAAAATTCAGTGGCAGTATTGCGATGCAGTGCACCCTTTTATATGTAAGAATTAGTCCCCATTGGAATGGGGGTGGCCATGCATTGGAGCTATTAGAGGGACTAAGGTTGGATGCCTTTCCTAACATCCAGTGATGGAATCGAACCCACAAAAGTTGCTTCTCGACTAGCTCACTCTTATCACTGAGCTAGCGTGGCCCCCAGTTATGCAGCAGTAGATTTGTTAAAATAACATAATGCCTGCAAAAGTACTCACATCTGTTGTGAAGACAATAACAGAATTATTATAATGGCCTGTTGACTTTAGTGCCTGTACAACTCTGCCAACTGCTTCATCCAAAGCTGACACCATACCTTGGGAAACATTGTAAATTTGACCATTAATGTCCATACATGTACCAGTACATTATAAAGTTTAATGAGCACTAACTAGCCACAGAAAGAGCAGATTAATTGTGAAATATGAAATTATTTCTAAAATTACAGAAATTCTTTGAGGGGCTCTACTTTTCCCTGTAAAAAAGATATTATTTGAGACAGAGAAGAAAAGCTAATTCTAATTATTTAGGTATTACATGGAATGATTCCCCCTGAGAGGGGGACAAGAATATCTCCCCCAATTCCCCGCGTGTGTCGTAAAAATCAACTACTGGAAATTCCCTTCGTATTTTCCTCTCAAAGAATATAAATTTTTGGCTCTGACACAGCCATCCCCCTTCTAAGGGGCATTATGGCCCTTGTATATAAATATTGAGAGGTCATGCATTTGTATTTACAGTAAATTATATAAGGAGATCTTCAGTGATTAACGACAATATTCTACCCATACAAACACATATACTACTTACCTAGATAAACCCTGCGATCATGGTCATGAATATATTTGTAGGGCTTCGTGTAATTCTTAGGTACCATAAGTGGAGCATGGACGCTTTGGAATGGAAAGTACAAGAACATGGGCTCTTTGGCATTCCTGGATTCCAGCAAGTCTTCAACGTATGAGGCAAAAAGATGCTGGAAAAGATAGATAGATATATAGATAGATAGATAAAGAGAGAGAGAGAGAGAGAGAGAGAGAGAGAGAGAGAGAGAGAGAGAGAGAGAGAGAGAGAGAGAGAGAGAGAGAGAGAGAGAGAAACAATAATATACGAAATAATTACATATACAATGGCTGTAGTTTTCGTGGTAAAGGGGTGGCAGAGTCATTTTCTTCGCTGATATTCTCCCTTGAGGGAGAATATCAGCGAAGAGATGACTCTGCCAACCCTTTACCACAAAAACTACAGTCATAGCACACATTCACCAGAAGTAAATTTACCTTGACCGCTCCTATTAGTTCCTTGGATATAAAGGGCTGCCACAATTTCACCCTCCAGCAGACTGCTTGCGCTACCCGCAGGGCAAGTGGGTAAGGATTTTCTGCCATAAAGCCTTACAGCCACAACTGGTTTACCAAAACCACTTTTTCTCATGGTACCTTTTCCCACACCCACCTGACTAGCTTACTATGCTAGCAGTAAGACTATATCAACTTGCATTTTTTGGTATTTTTGCTATGCAGTAGGACGTAACGCAGCTAATATAGAGGCCACGAATCAGCATATTGTAAGAAACTGCAATGTAGCAATAGCAAAGATTTGAACTATTATAATTTTTATTATTATTATTATTATTATTATTATTATTATTATTATTATTATTATTATTATTATTATTATCATCATTATTATTATTATTATTATTATTAGCCAAGCAGTACACCAAGCTGGAAAAATCTATGATTGGAAACCATATTTCTACAACAGGGGAAGAAACTTTAGTGAGGAAAAGAACAGAGAGAACATCGAATAAAATATAATTATATAAAATGGTGTGAGTTCGTATGGCAATGCTAGCATTATTCCAATATTATTTTAAAACTTCAGCATCAAAGTTGGCTTAATAAAAGTCATTTATGTTTGTTTAAACTTAAAATCATTCTCATTAGGATATGTATGAGAAGTATTAGTAGGCTGGCTCATGGAACCAGACACCAAATGCAATACTACAGTTGAAAGTCTATTGAACTCAAACAGGACTGTTCTGGACAGCTCGATGTTAAGTATTCCTTCAGTTACAGATCCTTTCCTATGCTTACATCTACACAGAATATTCTTGCATATTATTTACATATCTCTTTGACAAGCCACAACACTCCCCATCTCTGTTTCTCTTTGCTTTATAATTCTTCGTGCCCTGGCTCGATGAGGGCAATTTTGTTTGCCCGTTCTGGTGTCACACAAACACACACAGTTTTAAGGACAGGTATGATTATCACTATGTACAAAATGGAACTGATCAGGAGACGGGAAAATACGAGATTTGGGCTCGTTCCCGTAAGCACAATTAGGTAATCACACACAAGTGAGGGGAATATAATCTTCCATACAAACCAGCTTTGAATTTTTTCTCACAGCATTTTCTCCACAAATTCACTCCAGGTTTTCTACTTATGCCCTCTACTCATTTGCCCCAAGTACTCCATCTTTATTATGCATCATACTGATTTTCATATTTAAAAAGTTTATGCAGGGGAGTTTACGGCCTGACATCTTTCCAAATGCAACCCTCCTCTTTTATGTGAAAATTGAACATGGGCTAAGTTTGAGAGTACATACATATACAATGACCGCAATCCCACTTGTAAGGGGTGTGGCCGAGTCCAAGCACACACATTCACCAGAGGCTAATATACAACGATCACACACCTCTTAGCTCCTTGGAAATAAAAGGGTGCCACAATTTCCCCCATCACACTATTTGTGTCACCCACCGGGTAAGTGCAAAAGGAAGTTTGAATGTAAAAAAAAAAATAACATTATAAAGAACATATGAAAGTCAGCCACAAAACAGAAGCCTCTACAGCAAAAGATGTTGAACTTCGTAACAATTTCAGTCCACGAATCGACTGTGTAATGGGTGGAAAGTCAGAGACTTGAGTAGTTGGATGAGAAATTAGGCTTTTTCAACAAAATGTAAAATGGTCGAGAAAAATATCTAATATCATCATATTTGATTAACTTTGTTTTAACTGAAAAATATAAAGATTTTTATGCTGAAAAATATTGTATATAGGAAAATAGTATTAGAATATTATTACACTGCCATTAGAGATTAGACATAAGAGACCACAGTAATTCTCTCAAAATATAAGTTTAGAATATGAAGTCATGGATCACACCAAGGAAACATTCCCGACAATTATAAATATAACTTACTGGTGAATATATTCCTTCCTTATTTGGATCTGGTGTTGTGTTGTTTCGAAGATCAAGCCCAAAATGCACTTCACCTAAAAATAAAGATCTATGTAGGATGCAGTTTGGTTATAGTTGGTGTTGCCTTGAACCTGACAAGTATGTTCCGGTTTTACGTCACGGACTCCCTTTTCAACCAAGGGCTAGGACGGTTGCCTTCTTGCGAAGGTCTTGCTTGGCAGATGTAATCCTTGCCCTGAGTGCATGCCCTTTCTAACCTCAGTCCGTGACGGGGCGCGAACCCTCGACCTGACGCCTCAGAGTCGCGGACGCTACCGCTTGAGCCACGGTGACTACTTGAACCTGACAGGTATGAGTACAGATATTAAAAGGGTACTGCTACTATACTGCCTGGCGACCGCAGTAGAGCAGTGGTTGGGGCACTCGACTTGGAAGGTGACAGATCTGCAATCATGCCCACCGCAGGGCATTAGGGAAGGCATCCAGCCTTAATTCCTCATCTCCAACCTTTGTCCATCCCCATTCATATGAGGAGTAATAGTGACACAAAGAAAATAAAAAAACAATGACAATAACTGATAATGTGCTGTCTACCATTTTTTTTTATGATTGTGATGAACTTGATCGGATGGAAAGCTCTTCTAAAAAAAAAAAAAAAAAATCTTGTTGTTTTTAAGTCCACAGGTAGGTCAAACATGATACCAAGGTTAATAGGACATGCTCCTCCTTTTATATAGATTGAGACTGTTTTACAATGTTTTTGCCCAATTAGCTTTTTGACAAAAGAGGCAAGGAGAGAAGAGCATAATGAAGCCTTGAAATTTAGCTCTATAATTGCAGTTATCACCATTCTCGTAGCTTTAATGTACAAAAATGTGTGTAAATATATAGATATGTTGCCTTTTTAAAAGTTTTTGCTAATATATACATATACAACGGCTGCAATCTCCCTTGCAAGGGAGGTGGTTGAGTCAAAGTGACTCTCATTCACCAAAAGCTAATGCATTTTAATCACTCCTTTCAACTCCTTGGGGGTAAAGGGCTGCCACAATTCCCAATCAAATCCCTGCTGCCGCTGGTTTACCCCTGCCACTTCATCTCATGGCAACCCTCCACACCCACCAACCCCAACTTATTATACTAGCAGGTGCGAAAAATGTCTGTGGCCCCTGGCTACTATAATTAAATAATCACAAAGCACTAACACAATTGTTGGTCTGGATACCCACATAAAAATACAAGATTTAGATCTTGTAATGATGAGTAACCCTCAGAGCCCCATGTAAAGTTAAATAATCCCGAAAACTGTTAGGTTAGGTTAATTTGGGTTAGGATAGGGTAGGCTGGGTTAGGAGACTTTCTTTGTAATTATAAATAACACTACAGCACCCTGGGGTTACTTTTTTTTTTTACAAGATGCCAAAGTTCTTGAAAGTTAAAAGCTTATTTACCTTCAGAAGATGTACAGTTGTTGCAGTCAGTTGCATGCAAACAGTTTCGCAAGTGGGTAAAGTAGTCCTCAGCTCCATTATAATAACCGTAGAAAGTATCAAAACTACGGTATGTTGGAGTATATGACCAAGAACAGAAGCCCAGATGCCACCTGTAGTTAAAAGAATGTGTTATTAGCTCAGGTCCCACCTGAAAGTAAAACTAATTTTTAGTATAAACAAATACACGTATGAGTATGCACTGCTTCAGGAGTAACAATTAGTCCTCATTCGAAATGGTGGTGGACACAAGCATATTGGAGCTGGGAGATTAATGCTGGATGCCCTTCCTAACATTCTGCTGTGGGATCGAAATGGCGTTAGTTGCTCCCTGAACTACATTCTCTACCAGTGAGTTACCATGGCTCCTAAATACATGTATGGATACGATAAAAACATTAAACTATTTCCAAATAATCTTTGTGAGTAGCACCAAGCTTAGATGATTGGGGCCAAGATAAAACAAGAATTGTTGCTTGGCTGTGATAAATAGGTTTGGTCTGGTTCACTCATGACGTATATTCAGTACTATGAGAATGAGAACATAAGATATGAAAGTGGAGTTTTTCATTGTTTGCATTTTTTACTTTTGCTTGGTTGTGGCAAATTGAAGAAAGGGTAAAGTAACTTTACAAAGAACCCATTTATAGTAAAAGATAAATATAAGCATCTAAGTCTTTTCCCATCTAAGTATTTTCCTTTCTGTACAGTTATTACCCATTTGAGAACTAAAATTAATGCTTACTTTCCTACAACATGTGTAGAGTAGCCAGCTTTCTTCAGGGACTGAGGTAGAAGCGTAGCATTAAGCAATAGGCCAGTGGGCTCAGAAGGTCTTATGGTGCTGCGCTGAAAGAAAGAAAGAAAAACAAAACTGACGACCTTAAGGTACTAAATACTAAAAATTCTCTTCAACAATTGTGTCTTGCTACTGACAATACACCATAAATTCGCATATACACTTTCGATTCTGAACAAAATGAAAATGTTGGTATTATTGGTTTCAGTCAAAAAGATGTACAGTATATACAGTATATTAACAAATTATATATACAAATAACTGGGGAATTAAGAATGGATACTCTTCCTAATGCCCCACAGTAGGCTCATGTACAGGTGTCATCTCCCAAATACTCAACTCAGGAGGTATAACAGACTCACAATTGTTCTAACCACGGAGTTTACAAAAGGGCATCCAGCCTTAATTCCCCAGGTCCAATCAATGTCCATCTTAATTTTTATGTGGACTAATAGTGATACATTAAACGTAAGACATAGTATATCAAAACGTAAAAAAAATCAGAAAAACCAACCTGTCTCCCAATCGTAAAAGGATACCTTCCTGTCATCAGGGCAGATCTGGTAGGAGTGCAAATAGGAAGAACGTAAGACTGATTCAGGATAACTCCACCTCTTGCTAGTTCTTCCAAATGAGGTGTTGCAACACTAGGATTATGCCAAGATACGTCATTCCAGCCTAATAAATAATGAGAATTATGACATCTCTGAGAACATAACTTTGGAGGAATAGAGATCAAACTTTGAAAAGTCTCTAAAAGTAAAATTACACCAATATGAAAATAATAAAAACTGTCAGTATATCCCAAACTACTCCAACATGCTTTCTCCAAGCAAAGACCCAATATTATAAAATACAGTAAAGGAGATCAGAGGAGCGTTGACTGGACGTCAATATTAGTAAATACAGTTGACAAAGTAGTAAATACAATTAACAGGGATGAAATCTAGAACATTTGGAAGCATAGGCTAACTGGTCACCATCTAGCAGATACAGCTATGGTCATTGTCTACTCATATAGTCCTTACTGGGCACATGATATTATAATTTATCTAAGAATAGTAGTAGACGTTTCTCATAGAGAATGCAATTAGGATACTGTATTTGGTAACCCTAGCCAGAGTAAGAATACACAAGAAAGAAATATAATCACTAAACTATCAACAATCCCTGTTGGAGAATGTTATGGCAGCCATTTATGGTGACAAAGATTTATTGTGTGCCATTTTATGCGGTAATGGATATCCCAATAATTTGGATGGACACAGACAGATTGGAGCTGAGGAATTAAGGTTGTTTGCCCTTAAGACTTAGTGGTGGGCTCGATCGTGGGTCTGTCTATTACCGAGACGAGTCCTTTAACTTGTACACTACCGTGGTCCCCTGCCATCCATAGTGAAACTACAAATCATTAAATGAAACTCACCTAAATCGTCAGCCACGATCAAAATGAGGTGAGGTTTTTCTTTGCAGTTTGCTAAAGAAATGCAGAACAAGATCATCTGTATTACTATCCACAACATGGCGCACAGTTGAAATTTGAATACAGTCGTAACCTGAAAAAAGTTATTTTATAGAGTCGAAAACAATGCACATGCAAGTAGTTTACTAAACAATTGTAGAATCTTGTATGGAAAAGTAACCCCAGGGTTACTTTTTAACCTAACCTAACTTAACCTAACCCTCTTTAATAGGTAGGGCAAGGAGATTTCCAAGGGTTACTCAACTTTAGATATTTACAATATCCCAGTAAACTATATACGGAATTTACAGCAGAAAAGCTATGAAGTTTCAACAGGACAAATAAAAAAAGGAAAAACAACAGAAGAAAGCTCTGAATTTTATGACTATTCAGAAGTGGTTATATTTATGGCTTTATGCAATACACACACACACACAAGAAGATAACAACAAACAGTTGAATGACAACCTGAATGAATTAAATGTTAGTTCACTGCTCTCTTCTGAGAGAGATGAGATTGCAGCTTGGAAAGGCCAAATAGAGAAAAACATCGAATGGTTTAGAAAAGTTTCAGGAGCTGAGCACGGAAAATAAACAGTGTCACAGTGTTCCCTAGGGGCTTCAGAATATTAAGGGTTGAAAGATCAGAGAGGACTGGTGGAGGGATAGCACTGCTCATAAGTAAAAAAATTAGGTTGAAGAAATAATCTTTGCTATAGAAAGTGAATTCAAGGAATTTCTTGCTGCTCACATACAGAACCCACCAAGGAACCAACACAGGCTAGAAGTTTATATGGAAAGTCATATAGGTACTATTGAAGTCATAAACTCAGTTAACATTGCATGGGATAGAAAATGTAGGATTTTGATTATGGGAGATTTTATTCATAGAGAGATAGATTGGATAAATCTTGACCCATACAGTGGGGAGGACTCATTTGGGGCAAGATTCCTAAATTGGGTGCAAGGGTATTTCCTACACCAACATATACTGGAACCAACGAGGGCCAGGGGTGGGAATGATCCATCACTGCTTGATCTAGTATTTACCGATAATGTGTTGGATATCGAAAAACTTGAGATTGAACCACCAATTGGAAAGAGCGACCACTGTAAGTTATTAATGGAGTATATCATCGAAGATGTTCTGCCTGAAAGTAGAGACATTGAGGGCACGAGGAGGAACTATCCGAGAGGTGATTACATCAAACTTACGACTGAGCCGACCATGCTCCCGACGCTCCCGACCCATCGTAGGGGAACGTACACGTTCGTAGGGGGTTGTACACAGTCGGGAGCAAGCGGAGTGCCGCGTCTTGCAAAGGAGGGCCACAAAGTCTTATAAATTGGGGTTCCCACCCTATTCATACGTAGTGTGACCCACAGCACCGACCCAGAAACACCTCAAGCATGCTGCTCATGCATCTTGTATCCGCCCTTGCCCGCAGGAACCGCCGCCTGGCCCACGCCATCATGCAATTGGAGCATACTGTCTCCCTGGGTAGTGGGTTGTACCACGTGGTCGCCCTCCTCCTCCTCTTCCACATCCACATCCGAAGGGTGACCGGCGAAGACATCCACCTTGGTGGGTGTATGCAACACAATGGTTGATCCTGGTCTCCGTGGTGGCCCCTCTGTTTCGATGTCCAGGGGGCTGGGGACATATTCCATGGGGTTCTGGGTTGCAAAAAGGTCCTGGGAGGGCGTATACGAAGCCTGACACTGAGGCGCGCCCTTCCTCTGGGCTTTGGTTTTCGGGGGCGGCGCCATACTTGAAGAGTGAAGAGGTGTTTACACGGCAAGTGGAGCAGGACAACTGAACGCTCAGGACTGGGTTGTCACACATGAGACCACGCATCGCGCGCTGTCTTCTCGTACTGCGCTGCCAGACATATAGGCGAATTTTTCAATTTTTAATGGTTCCAGACCCGGAGGACTGCGTACGCCGGGTAGGATTGATTCTCTGGATCGTATGCGGGCGTACGCCTTCTCCTACGCCCGCGTACGATCAAGAAGATCGATCTTACCCGTCGTACGCAGTCTTCTACGACTGATTTGGTCTTCCGAATCACGGAGATTATTGGGTGCAGCAGCCAATTATCGTAGGCCCTCCACGACGGTTCAGGACCCCCTCGATTGTTTTAAACTACGTAGGACCGTTAGGATTCCGTCGTATGCGGACGAACGATTACACCCGATTATCGTAATGACGTCATTTCTGCCGGGAGGATTCCGTCTTTAGACTGTCTTAAGAGTCGGGTCGGGAATTTTGGCTATGTGGGACGCCAGCATAACTAAGAAGGTTTTATACCTCACCTAGCACAGGATCATAATACTTACGACAATCCTTTAATATTCTTAGCAAGTTGTGTAAACAAATGCTTGTAATTCTCTTCCTAATTTTCTTTTAATTTGCATTTTCGTTTAAGTTTTGAACCAGAGTCTAGAATGGTAAGTGATGAGTGTTAAATCTAACATAATATTAGAAAATGTTCCGGTTTTACGTCACGGACTCCCTTTTCTACCAAGGACTAGAACGGTTGCCTTCTTGCGAAGGACTTTTTTTTTTTTTTTTTTTTTAATGATTGTGACACCAGGACTGGCCAAAAAAATAAAATAAAATAAATCTACTCTTATCGGGCAAGGGCACGAAGAAAACATAGAGAGAAATAGAGAAGGGGAGTATTGTAACTTGTCAGATGTGAAGGGATAATAAGACATGCGTAACGAATATCTAAAAATATTCGGTGTTGATGTAGGCATAGAAAGAGAACCGTAACTGAAGGAGGACTTAACATCAAACTGTTCTGGACAGTCCCATTTAAGTCCAAAAGACCCTTCAGCTGTTGCTTTGGCAGATGTAATCCTTACCTTGAGTGCATGCCCTTGCTAACCTGAGACTGTGACGGGGAGCGAACCCTCGACATGACGCCTCAGAGTCGCGGATGCTACCGCTTGAGCCACGGTGACTACAAAATAATATTAGAATAATACAACGGTTTATTTCAGACCGGTTATTTTATGATGAGTATGAAACAATAATTGCATAATAATTTTTCACCGTAATATGTATCAAAACTAGTTCCCACTCGAATGGGGTTGGACACAAGCATGTTGGAGCTGAGGGTTAAGTGTGGATGCCTTGGGGTGGGTTCGAACCCGCGTTAGTCGTTTCCTAAATTGTGTTCTCTACCACTGAGCTACATCGGCATTATCTATATAAATCACATCACTTAAGCTTTTTGTTTCAATAACAGAAATAATAGAAGTAGTCACCGTGACTCAAGCGGTAGCGTCCGCGACTTGAGGCGTCAGGTCAAGGGTTCGCGCTCAGTCACGATCTGAGGTTAGCCAGGACATGCACTCAGGGCAACGGTTACACCTGCCAAAACAAGTTCTTCGTAAGAAGACAACTGTCTTAGCCCTTGGTAGAAAAGGGAGTCCGTGACGTAAAACCGGAACAATGACAGAAATAATAGTTTTTTAATAGACAATTTTTAATTCCCTTCGGATGTGTGTTCTCTTTAATATTTTAAATATAATTAACAATCCATAACTATAATTTTTCAAAGATTTTCAGTAGTGTTCATTTATCTTTTTCTAAAAGTCTTCTTTAGATATATTAAATATATTAATTTTCATTTTTTTTTATAATTGTCTTGTTTTTCTTGTAACTGTTCAAGATGTCTTCGAAGTCTTTAAGAGTAAATTGAACGTTTAAATACGCAACTTTCAAGGTTGTTCTTCCCATGTTCATGTGGATTCGCCGATTCATAATAGCCTCTTGATAAACTAGTGTTGCTTCCATCTTATTTCGGAATATGAATCAAGCTGATCTTCCAAATATATATATATATATATATATATATATATATATATATATATATATATATATATATATATATATATATATATATATATATATATATATATATATATATATATATATATATATATTGAAATTTAGATTAAGTATTATGACACACACACACACACACACACACAAGGGAATTTCCTACACCAACATGTAATGGAACCAACAAGAGCCAGGGGTGGGGATGAGCCATCACTACTTGATCTGGTGTTCACAGATAATGTGTTGGATATTGAAAATATTGAGTATGAACCACCAATTGGAAAGAGTGACCACTGTGTGTTGTTGATGGAGTATATCATTGAAGACATTCTTCCTGAGAGTAGAGGCACTAAGGACATGAGGAGGAACTATCAGAAAGGAGATTACATCAAAATGAATGAGCTTTTTGCAGTTATTGACTGGAGAACCTTATTTTACAACAAATCTGTACAAGAAATGTATGACATCTTTTGTGAGAAATATGGGAAGATAGTAGATTGCTGCATACCTGTCACCAAAGTAGGTGTAATTCATGCCAGAGAGAAATGGTTCGATAATGGGTGTAAAAGAGCTAAGGAGTGGAGAGACAAATGCTGGAAAAGGTATAGGAGGAGAAAAAACATAAATGCCTGGCAAACCTACAAAAGAGCAAGAAATGACTACCTAAGTAAAAGGAGAGAGGCAGAGAAAGATTATGAGAGGGACATCACCAGGAAGGCTAAAGAAAATCCCAAGCTTTTCCACAGCTTTATCAGAGGAAAACTGAAGGTAAAAGAACAGGTTTTAAGGCTAAAGAGAGCGGATGGAAGCATCACTGAGACGGACGAAGAGATCTGCAAAGAATTGAACAAGGAGTTTCAGTCAGTATTTACAGTAGAAAATACCCCACCCCCTCAGATTGCAGTGATAGAAGCTCAAGGGCCGGTATTAGAGAACATCAACCTTACAGCCACAGAGGTATGCAAAGCGCTGATGGATTTAGATGTTCATAAAGCTACAGGTCCTGATGACATATCCCCTCATGTGCTTAAAAAATGCGCAAACACAATATCAGTGGCACTAAGTATCATATTTAAGGAGTCATTGGAGTCGGGGGAGATTCCAAGATGCTGGAAACAAGCAAATGTGATACCTATCTTCAAAAAGGGAAGGAGGGATACGGCTCTGAACTATAGACCAGTTTCCTTGACCAGCATAGTTTGCAAACTTATGGAGAAACTACTAAGGAAACATATCTCTCTTCACTTGGAATCCTTCAACTTTTTGTCAGTGAGGCAACATGGCTTCAGAGAAGGAAGATCAACAGTAACAAACTTATTAGAATTTTATGATGAGGTAAGCCAAATCTTACAGGAAAGAGAGGGCTGGGCAGATTGCATATTCCTAGACTTCCAGAAAGCGTTTGACACTGTTCCACATGGGAGACTTATTAGGAAGCTGCAATCAATGGCTAGAATAGGTGGAAATGTCTTGGAATGGATAAAAACTTACTTAGAAGGAAGGGAACAGAGGGTTAGAGTAAGACACTCAGTGTCTGAATGGAGAAGAGTTAGTAGTGGAGTTCCACAGGGTTCAGTTTTAGGGCCACTTTTGTTCCTTGTATATGTAAATGACCTACCAGAGTCTGTAAATTCATTCATGAATATGTTTGCAGATGATGCAAAGATTGTGAAGAAAGTAAAAAATGAGAACAATGGTAGAGAACTTCAGGAGGATCTAAATAATCTGCATGAGTGGTCAGAAAAGTGGCTAATGAAATTCAATACCTCAAAATGTAAGGTAATGAGAATGGGTACAAGTGCAAGAAGGCCCAAGCTTGACTACTCGGTGGCTGGAGTACAACTTCAAGAGACAGAAAATGAGAGAGATCTAGGAGTAAACATACTGGCAGATTTGTCTCCAGAAATACATATAAATGGCGTAGTAAGGGCAGCATATGCATTCTTATCAAATGTAAGGGTAGCCTTCAGGCACATGGACAAGGAAATGTTCATAAATATTTATGTAACCCATGTGAGGCCAAAACTCGAATATGCAGCCCCCTTTTGGAATCCGCACTTGAAAAAGCACATAGCTAAGCTTGAAAAAGTTCAAAGACATGCCACGAAACTGGTGCCAGAAATACGCAATCTCGGTTATGATGAGAGGCTGAGGGAATTAGACTTGCCATCACTCGAAGCTAGAAGAGTAAGGGGGGATATGGTGACAGTCTTTAAATTCCTTCATGGTTATGATAGAGTGGATAGGGATCGATATTTCGATATGGCTGGCTCTAGAACTAGAGGTCATAGTTTGAAGCTTCGGAAGAAAACTTGTTTGCAGGATGTAAGGAAATACTTTTTCAGTGTAAGAGTAGTTGATAATTGGAATTCGCTAAGCGAGGAGGTAGTTAATGCTACCTCAATCCATAGTTTTAAGGACAGGTATGATAAGTATCACTAAGTCTAAAAATGGAACCGATCAGGAGACGGGAAGATACGAGCTTTGGGCTCTTTCCCGTAAACACAATTAGGTAATCACGAGAGAGAGAGAGAGAGAGAGAGAGAGAGAGAGAGAGAGAGAGAGAGAGAGAGAGAGAGAGAGAGAGAGAGAGAATGATAATTTGCTCAAATAGAACCAATTAACATGCACATATCAATTCATTACCATTGGAATTTATTCATTTAATTTATCCTTCTAATTCTAAAATTTTTTAAAACCTAAACAAATAATTCGTAATAAGTTTCAAGTCTCGGGGAAATTTAACGAAGTTCCTGGTGCACTTTCGCATTCGGCGCAAGCAAGGGCATGCGCTCAGGGTAAGGATTACATCTGCCAAAACAAGTCCTTCGCAAGAAGGCAACCGTCCTAGCCCTTGGTAGATAAGGGAGTCCGTGACATAAAACCGGAACAACACCAACAACTTGGATACGTTTCTGATGGCCGCGGTAGCTCGGTGGTAGAGCGGAAGTCGGGAGGCGATTAGCGCGGGTTCGATCCCATCACGAGGCGTTGGCAAGGTCATCCAGGTTGAATTCCCCCAGTTACAACATTTCTGTGTCCACTCCCACTCGGTTGGGGATTGTGACACATACATCTAGGTATATACTTGGCTGTGTTTCTGTAGATAGTAACAAAATTCTTGTCGAGTGGTGGTGGCAACACTGATTGCTATCAAGTGCTGCTGCACTTCAGAGGAAGGTCATAATATCCGGTTGACCCCACGCAAAAATAAGATCAATATCTTGCTTTCAGTGCTGTTATAAAGTAGTCATGGAGTCATTGTACATAGTTATAATGATCCTCTTGTACCGGTTCCGGTTTTACGTTACGGACTCCCTTTTCTACCAAGGGCTAGGACGGTTGCCTTCTTGCAAAGGACTTGTTTTGGCAGATGTAATCCTTACCCTGAGTGCATGCCCTTGCTAACCTCAGACCGTGACGGGGAGCGAACCCTCGACCTGACGCCTCAGAGTCGCGGACGCTACCGCTTGAGCCACGGTAACTACTGTTATAATGATCCTCTACAGTTATAAAAAATAACCACAATTTTTGTAGGAAAATCCTGCAGAGAATATTCAAGCAGATGATTCTGTGAGCTTTCGCGACAGACAACAGAAATGTAGCACTCATATATCACGGCTGAAATACATTTGTGTATATATATATATATATATATATATATATATATATATATATATATATATATATATATATATATATATATATATATATATATATATATATATATATATATATATATATATAGAGAGAGAGAGAGAGAGAGAGAGAGAGAGAGAGAGAGAGAGAAAGAGAGAGAGAGAGAGATTTATTTTTTATTTTATTAATTTATTGCGCCAAGGCGTCAGATATTACATGAATTCATACAAATAATGCTTTAAATGGATACACAACCAAGAATAGAACATAGTTTACAGGGAGGTGTACACATTGATAAAACATTGCTGCATACTAACACACAACTCACAGTATGGCAGCACAGAGTACATTATATACAAAAGTAAAGCTCAGAGAAACACAGAACACGCGAACAGAATTATACAGCAACATACAGAAAATATATGTATAATTCAATATAATTAATAACCACCAAAGTGAGGATAACGAGCAAGAATAACATCAAGGTTCTCATCATTAAGTAAAAACGAGCAGATCTGTATTAAGTTCTGATCTCGTGGTAAAACATCTCTTACTGTGGGGCACTGAAGACAATAGTGGTCAAGAGTGTTAGCATTAGGACGGTCGCATAATTTACAGGAGGTGTACTGTGGCATATCTAGAGTCTGGGAGACCTGCCATAAAGGCCGATACCCCATTCTGAGCCGAGCACTAACTACATTGTTTTTCCGCACCATTAAGCCGCATCTGCGATACTTGTAGCGACTGTGAAGAAAGTGATCATGGTGCTGTATGGACACACTGTTGGCCCTCTCCGTGTCCCTGCGCCGGACCGTCATGGCAAACCCAGCTGAGTAGATGATGTTATGTAGGCATCGGAGGGAGGGCTCAGCGTCCACAGCATATGCCCATCCAGCATACAGGCCGTCTTGGCAAGACGATCCGCTGTGTCGTTGCCAGTCATCCCAATGTGAGAGGGCGTCCATACAAACGACACAACAAGAGAAGCATCCTGAGCGGCCGCGAGGCAACATTGTATATCTCCCACAGCACGGCCACAGAAGAGTCTTGGCGAGGATAGGGCTTGTAGGGCCAATTGGGAGTCACAAATTATTACCCCATTCACTCGTCGTCGAACACGGTTAAGATTGTTATACACAAATGCTGATGGATTAGCTGGTAAGGCAGTAGAATTAAAAGATAGGATTCACAACAGTAAGGCAGATATAGTAGCAATTACAGAGACTAAGTTGAGTGAGGACATAAACAGTGTCACAGTTTTTCCTAAGGGTTTCAGAATACTAAGGGTTGAAAGATCTGAGAGGACTGGTGGAGGGATAGCACTGCTCATAAGTGAAAGGATTCAAGTCGAAGAAATAAACTTGGCTATAGAAAGTGAGTTCAAGGAATTTCTTGTTGCTCACATAAATACGGGGTCAGAGAGCATTATAAAAACTGTTGTATACAACCCACCAAGGAACCAAAATAGGCTTGAAGTTTATGAGGAAAGTCATATAGGTACTATTGAAGTCATAAACTCAGTTGTTAACATGGCACGGGAAAAAAAATGTAGGATTTTGATTATGGGAGACTTGAATCATATATAAGAGATAGATTGGATAAATCTTGACCCACACAGTGGTGAGGACTCATTCGGGGCAAGATTCCTAGATTGCGTACAAGGGAATTTCCTACACCAACATGTAATGGAACCAACAAGGGCCAGGGGTGGGGATGAGCCATCACTACTTGATCTAGTGTTCACAGATAATGTGTTGGATATTGAAAAAACTGAGTATGAACCACCAATTGGAAAGAGTGACCACTGTGTGTTGTTGATGGAGTATATCATTGAAGATATTCTTCCTGAGAGTAGAGGCACTGAGGACATGAGGAGGAACTATCGGAAAGGAGATTACATCAAAATGAATGAGCTTTTTGCAGTTATTGACTGGAGAACCTTATTTTACAACAAATCTGTACAAGAAATGTATGACATCTTTTGTGAGAAATATGGGAAGATAGTAGATTGCTGCATACCTGTCGCCAAAGTAGGTGTAATTCATGCCAGAGAGAAATGGTTTGATAATGGGTGTAAAAGAGCTAAGGAGTGGAGAGACAAATGCTGGAAAAGGTATAGGAGGAGAAAAAACATAAATGCCTGGCAAACCTACAAAAGAGCAAGAAATTACTACCTAAGTAAAAGGAGAGAGGCAGAGAGAGACTATGAGAGGGACATCACCAGGAAGGCTAAAGAATATCCCTAGCTTTTCCACAGCTTTATCAGAGGAAAACTGAAGGTAAAAGAACAGGTTTTAAGGCTAAAGAGAGCGGATGGAAGCATCACTGAGACGGATGAAGAGATCTGCAAAGAATTGAACAAGGAGTTTCAGTCAGTATTTACAGTAGAAAATACCCCACCCCCTCAGATTGCAGTGATAGAAGCTCAAGGGCCGGTATTAGAGAACATCAACCTTACAGCCACAGAGGTATGCAAAGCGCTGATGGATTTAGATGTTCATAAAGCTACAGGTCCTGATGACATATCCCCTCATGTGCTTAAAAAATGCGCAAACACAATATCAGTGGCACTAAGTATCATATTTAAGGAGTCACTGGAGTCGGGGGAGATTCCAAGATGCTGGAAACAAGCAAATGTGATACCTATCTTCAAAACGGGAAGGAGGGATACGGCTCTGAACTATAGACCAGTTTCCTTGACCAGCAAAGTTTGCAAAGTTATGGAGAAACTACTAAGGAAACATATCTCTCTTCACTTGGAATCCTTCAACTTTTTGTCAGTGAGGCAACATGGCTTCAGAGAAGGTAGATCAACAGTAACAAACTTATTAGAATTTTATGATGAGGTAAGCCAAATCTTACAGGAAAGAGAGGGCTGGGCAGATTGCATATTCCTAGACTTCCAGAAAGCGTTTGACACTGTTCCACATGGGAGACTTATTAGGAAGCTGCAATCAATGGCTAGAATAGGTGGAAATGTTTTGGAATGGATAAAAACTTACTTAGAAGGAAGGGAACAGAGGGTTAGAGTAAGACACTCAGTGTCTGAATGGAGAAGAGTTAGTATTGGAGTTCCACAGGGTTCAGTTTTAGGGCCACTTTTGTTCCTTGTATATGTAAATGACCTACCAGAGTCTGTAAATTCATTCATGAATATGTTTGCAGATGATGCAAAGATTGTGAAGAAAGTAAAAAACGAGAACAATGGTAGAGAACTTCAGGAGGATCTAAATAATCTGCATGAGTGGTCAGAAAAGTGGCTAATGAAATTCAATACTTCAAAATGTAAGGTAATGAGAATGGGTACAAGTGCAAGAAGTCCCAAGCTTGACTACTCGGTGGCTAGAGTACAACTTCAAGAGACAGAAAATGAGAGAGATCTAGGAGTAAACATACTGGCAGATTTGTCTCCAGAAATACATATAAATGGCATAGTAAGGGCAGCATATGCATTCTTATCAAATGTAAGGGTAGCCTTCAGGCACATGGACAAGGAAATGTTCATAAATATTTATGTAACCTATGTGAGGCCAAAACTCGAATATGCAGCCCCCTTTTGGAATCCGCACTTGAAAAAGCACATAGCTAAGCTTGAAAAAGTTCAAAGACATGCCACGAAACTGGTGCCAGAAATACGCAATCTCAGTTATGATGAGAGGCTGAGGGAATTAGACTTACCATCACTCGAAGCTAGAAGAGTGAGGGGGGATATGGTGACAGTCTTTAAATTCCTTCATGGTTATGATAGAGTGGATAGGGATCGATATTTTGATATGGCTGGCTCTAGAACTAGAGGTCATAGTTTGAAGCTTCGTAAGAAAACTTCTTTGCAGGATGTAAGGAAATACTTTTTCAGTGTAAAAGTAGTTGATAATTGGAATTGGCTAAGCGAGGAGGTAGTTAATGCTATCTCAATCCATAGTTTTAAGGACAGGTATGATAAGTATCACTAAGTCTAAAATGGAACCGATCAGGAGACGGGAAGATACGAGCTTTGGGCTCTTTCCCGTAAACACAATTAGGTAATCACGGTAATAATTTATGACTCCCAATCGGCCCTACAAGCCCTATCCTCGCCAAGACCCATCTGTGGCCGTGCTGTGGGAGATATACTATGTCGCCTCGCGGCCGCTCAGGATGCTTCTCTTGTTGTGTCGTCTGTAGAGAGAGAGAGAGAGAGAGAGAGAGAGAGAGAGAGAGAGAGAGAGAGAGAGAGAGAGAGAGAGAGAGAGAGAGAGAGGAGAAAGATTTTAGTAAATGTTAACTAGTTATTTCGAATGTAGTTTTCTTGGTACATGTACATTAATAAAATCTAACAATCCTCGCGTAAATGTAAAAAAATAAAGAAAAAATTACTCGATGTTATCATTTACGCTCACAAAATAATCCTGTATACAATGGAGTACTGTTTTCTCAATAATATTTATTATTCATAGAATATTTTCTTTGGATATTTTGTAAATATTATAGCGACGAGGTAAGAATAATGATAAATAGAGGACTGATTCACCTGGTATTCGTGGACGCCACAAACACCCAAAACGTGACTAAGGATACGTCGAAAGGAAAAAAAATATTATAAACTCTCTTGGTTTCACCACCGCAAGACTTGCAAGCTCTTGTAAACTATATTACTACTAACGAATAATCAGTCACGAAAACACGTTCGTAACATATTATACTTACACGAATACTGAAGGCTTCGAGATCAACGTAAATCACAAGTGGAATATCAAGAACACAAAACCTTCGTTGATTATTCTTGACACACACTGAGACGAGTGACAGGACGTGGAAGGAAGATCCTAAGACTGGAGGAATGACCCGGCCACTCAATAAGGATTATGTGAAATGGGCCACTGAATGAGACTGCTAATAGCCATTGCAAAGGGATTGACCATCGCCGGCCGGTTAATAATAATAATAATAATAATAATAATAATAATAATAATAATAATAATAATAATAATAATAATAATGTTCCGGTTTTACGTCACGGACTCCCTTTTCTACCAAGGGCTAGGACGGTTGCCTTCTTGCGAAGGACTTGTTTTGGCAGATGTAATCGTTACCCTGAGTGCATGCCCTTGCTAACCTCAGACCGTGTCGGGGCGCGAACTCTCGACCTGACGCCTCAGAGTCGCGGACGCTACCGCTTGAGCCACGGTGACTACAACAACAACAACAATAATAATAATAATAATAATAATAATAATAATAATAATAATAATAATAATAATAATAATAATAATAATAATAATAATAATACTATTCACACACACACACACACACACACACACACACATATATATATATATATATATATATATATATATATATATATATATATATATATATATATATATATATATATATATATATATATATATATATATATATATATATATATATATATATATATATATATATGTAGTGGCAGAGTGTATTTTCTTTCTTTATTTGGAGTGTTGTAGTGGTATGATATATGTCTTCTTTATTTATATATTAATTAATTTATTAATTGATATATATATTTTCACTTTATTTATTAATATTTTTGTTGTTGTTGTAAAGTGATCCCTTAATTTTGCTTCTTTTTGTCATAACGAACTGTACATTGTTTTGGTTTTCTGTTTTTATGGCAACACTGACTCTGTATTGCCGCCTTTTCGTGTAGTGTGATATTTTTGGTCTGTTCATTTTCGATACATAAAAATTGCTTCATAATTATGACTTTGGCCTATTTTGTTACCTTAAATGATACTGTGGTAATCTTGATATCTTGTCAGATAGAACTACAAAGTGGTGACCCCGGAGTGACCAGATAGTGACAAGATATAGGAGTGACAAGATATAGGAGTGACAAGATATTTGTGATTGACAAGATAGGCCTAAGTGACAAAATTTCTTCAGCATCATACCGGTAGGCAAGGCCTAGGTTTCTTTCAGTATTTGTACTCCAAGATAAGCTGTCATAAACAATGCCCGATTCTGATGATGATAAGTCTAGTGCTGTCAGGCACATAGCAGTGAAAGCCTCTGCATTCATGGACACCTGCGTTTCAGGGTGGTTTTCTATTCTTGAAGCTCAATTTGGCTTAGCTAATGTGAAATCCAGTGAAACAAAATTTTTCCATGTGTTATCTGCCTTGCCCCCTACTGTTGTAGAACGTGTTCCCCAAGACACTTTAAATAGCAGAGACTATGATATAATTAAAGCATACCTCACAAATCTTTTTGAACAGACCAAGCCTGAACTTTTCAATGATTTGATAAGTAATACAGTAATGCATGGCAAGCCTTCAGTTTATTTAGAAGAAATTCGCAGAACTGCTTCTAAATTAAGAGTAACAGATGACCTAGTGAAACATAAATTCTTGCAAGCAGTTCCCAGTAGTATTTCGGCAGTCTTAGCCTCTCAGCAAAATATGGATTTACCAGCTTTAGGGAAGCTTGCAGATGAACTAGTGGTATTTTCTCAAAATAATAATAGGGCTAAACCCATCAATGTTGTTGATCAGTCGTCAGTTTCTCGTCAAGCTAGTACATCCCAGTATGTATCAATTTCTAAAAATCCACCTGTAGGCCTAGGAGTGCTACCGTTCCATCAAAATCAACATCCAAAAGTTTGTCGTGCCCATTTATATTATGGAACTCGGGCTAAATGGTGCAAGCCGTGGTGCCAATGGCCGAATAAATCTCAAAATATCCAGATGAAGGATTCTTCTAGAGCGCTGTCCCCAGCATCAACGTCTAGGTCCTCGTCACCCGCACGGAATTTTCCTAGTTCGGGAAACTAATAAAGCAGACAGAAGAGAAAATTGTAGCTACGGCCACTTCTGTTCTGCCACTTCTACAGGTTGTAGCCAAAATTGGTTGTAGTGACATGGTCTTCACTGTGGATACAGGAGCAGCAGTCTCCATTATTCCTTATAAGTATGTTTCAGAAATTTTATTAAGGCCAACAGCAGTTAATATTACTACGGCCACTGATGAGTCAATAAAAGTTTATGGTGAAATTATTCTTGACCTTGATATTCGGCAGTTGCGCCGTCGATTTAACTGGACATATGTTGTTGCAGATGTATGTACACCTTTATTAGGTGATGATTTTCTTTGCAATTTTGGATTGTTTATTGATTGTAAGAATAAAACTTTACATGACAATATAACACAATGTTCTGTAAAAGGTGATATTGCAAATCATAATGTTTCTTATGTGATTAATAATTTGAACTATTTACCTGATTCTGTACAACAGTTGTTCCAAGATTTTCCCTCACTCTTGTCCTGTGTTAAGCCTTTTACAGCTAATAATTCTTTCAAGAATTCTAATGTTTTTCATTATATAGATACAGGGAGTTCTCCTCCGACATTTGCCAGATGTCGTCCGTTGGCTCCAGACAAATATTCTGCCGCCAAGGAAGCATTTAAACAGTTGTTGGATTTGGGTATTGTACAACCCTCTAAATCACCTTGGGCTTCACCCATTCATTTAGTTCCTAAACCTAAGCCAGGAGAGTGGAGAGTATGTGGTGATTTTAGGCAACTTAATACTTTGACCAAGCCAGATAAATATCCTTTACCACATATTAGTAGTGTGTCATTAAAGCTTTACAAGAAAAAGGTATTCAGTAAAATTGATTTATTAAAAGCCTATCACCAGATCCCTATGAATCCTTCAGATGTTGAAAAGACAGCAGTAACCACACCCTTTGGGCTATTTGAATATTTATATATGCCTTATGGTCTTCGGAATGCCCCTGCCACTTTTCAACGTTTGATGGACAATTTATTTAGAAACCTTAATTTTGTATATATTTACCTGGATGATATTCTGATATTTTCAGAGAATACAGAAGAGCACAAGAAACATTTGTCTATAGTATTTGAAATCCTAAGCTCTAATAATCTTAAAATTTCTATTGATAAATGTGAATTCTTTAAAAATGAAATAGAATTTTTAGCATATTTGATCACTGCTAATGGTTTAAAACCTGGTTCTCATAAACAGACAGATATTGTTGATTTTCCTAAGCCAGCAGATTCTGCTGCCTTACGTAGGTTTATAGGAATGCTCAATTACTATAGACAAATGGTACCGCATTTTGCTGATGTTGTATATCCTTTGACCGAATTAATTAGATTACAACCTAAATCTATAGAACTAGTATGGAATTCGGAAGCAGAATCTGCCTTTGTAAGTGCTAAAGAGTCACTCAACAATGCTTGTACCATTGCATATTTCACTAGTAAGTGTAATTCTCAACTGTATCTGGTGACTGATTGTTCCCAAGTGGCAGCTGGAGCTGCGTTACACCAAATTGAGGATGGTAAATTTGTTCCTATTGAATTCTTTTCAAAGAAATTATCAGAAACTCAGAGGTGTTATTCTACTTTTGACCGAGAACTGCTTGCTGCGTATCTGGCTGTACTAAAATTTAAACATGTAATTGAAGGACGTGAAACCGTTTTATTTACTGATCATAAACCCCTTGTTTTTGCATTTAACAATCCTCATACAGCCAAGTCAGATAGACAGCAACGATATTGGTCTTTAATTAGCGAGTATATATCAGATGTTGTACATATCAAGGGTGCAGACAATGTTGTAGCAGATTGTCTTTCCAGACCTTTAACTGTATCTTCTGTCTCAGTGGACTTACATGATTTAACAAGTATAGCTGAGAGCCAATCCACTGACACAGAAATTCTTAATTTCAAAGAGAGATTGAAAATTTTCAAAATTCAGAATCATGACTTATATTGTGACGTGTCAACACCCCATCCAAGACCATTTCTTCCCTTAGCTTGTCGTAAATCAGTATTTCAACTTATGCATAACATTTCACATCCAGGAGTTAAAGGTACATTGCGCCTTATCAAAGCTAGGTACTTTTGGCCTAATGTGGATCGAGATATTCGAAGTTGGACTAAAGAGTGTACTTCTTGTCAGCAAGTTAAAGTGCACCGCCATACCCGTGCTCCTATTACAAATTTTACAGCACCTTTTGGGAGATTTGAATTTGTACATTTAGATATTGTTGGTCCTCTCCCTCCTAGTAAAGTCCCTGGCCAGTCTTTTACAGCACCAGAACAATACGTTCTTACCTGTATTAACAGATCTACTAGATGGTTGGAAGCCATCCCCATCACAGATATTTCTGCTACCACTGTTGCTTTTGCTTTTATTAAAGTTTGGGTATCTCGTTTTGGAGTGCCATTATATGTTTTTACTGATAGAGGTGCTCAATTTGAATCTGCATTATTTCAGCAACTTTCCTCTATAATTGGATTTCATAGACTGCGTACCACTTCATATCACCCTCAATCCAATGGCATGGTTGAAAGATCACATAGAGTATTGAAAGTATCTCTGATGGCACGTAAAGATGATTAGCTTGCTTCTTTACCAATAGTACTTTTAGGTTTAAGATGTCTCCCCACAGAGTCTGGAGTTTCTCCATTTACTTTGGTAACAGGAAGTATGCTACTTAGTCCTAAAATCATGGTAACAACTGAAATTCCTTCTTTTGCACAACAAAAAGAAATTGTCTCTGAATTTGTATCTCGAATGCGTGAATTAGATTTTTCTGAATCCTCTTATGGATACCTTCATTCATCCTCTGTTAAACCTTATGTTCCAAAAGATCTTGAATCATGTACACATGTTTTGGTTAGAGTGGATCGTGTACGTCGCCCTTTAGAGGCTCCCTACTTTGGTCCACTTGAGGTTGTGGAACGTGGTGATAAATATTTTATTCTACGTCAGCTTTCTGGAAATTTAACTACTGTATCTGTAGACAGATTGAAACCTGCCTCAATACCAAAAACTATCAGTTCTAATGAGTCAGAACCTACTGTAAATAATGATTCTGTGCCAGAGGCTGTCAATTCTGATGTGATTGAACCAAGTGTAAATAATGATTTTTCTGATTCTAATTCCACAAATGACACAGATTCTGATACATTAATTCCTAGTAGTGCATCTATTCCTGAAAATATTGATAATGAAGATGTTATTGAAGAGAAAATACCTCAATCTGTTGTTACGAAATCTCGTCGAGTTAGATTTAATCGTAACCCTGTTTATGTATATTATTAATTTGTATTTCTGTATCTATGTCTCCACATATATATTATATATCTATATTTTCTATTATCAGTGTTAAAAACTAATGTACTCCTGTACTGGCAGGGGAGTGTTGTAGTGGCATAGTGTATTTTCTTTCTTTATTTGGAGTGTTGTAGTGGTATGATATATGTCTTCTTTATTTATATATTAATTAATTTATTAATTGATATATATATTTTCACTTTATTTATTAATATTTTTGTTGTTGTTGTAAAGTGATCCCTTAATTTTGCTTCTTTTTGTCATAACGAACTGTACATTGTTTTGGTTTTCTGTTTTTATGGCAACACTGACTCTGTATTGCCGCCTTTTCGTGCAGTGTGATATTTTTGGTCTGTTCATTTTCGATACATAAAAATTGCTTCATAATTATGACTTTGGCCTATTTTGTTACCTTAAATGATATTGTGGTAATCTTGATATCTTGTCAGATAGAACTACATATATATATATATATATATATATATATATATATATATATATATATATATATATATATATATATATATATATATATATATATATATATATATATATATATATATATATATATATATATATATATATATATATATATATATATATATATATATATATATATATATATATATATATATATATATATATATATATATATATATATATATATATATATATATATATATATATATATATATATATATATATATATATATATATATATATATATATATATATTAACAACACTGAACTGTTAACATGCAGTCTAAAATGGTAGGAAAAAGTCCATTAAAGGAAACAATGAAAATATATTTGAAGCACTTATTAATCTCATGGCCTTATCTGGCCACCTTCTCATTGTACTTTGAGAAGGTGGCCAGATAAGGTCACGAAATTAAGTACCTTAAATATATATTCGTTGTTTTCTTTAATGGGCTTTTTCCTACCATTATATAATATATATATATATATATATATAATATATATATATATATATATATAATATATATATATATATATATATAATATATATATAATGTGACACCGAGTGTAGAAAATTCGTAAACAAAGAATCTCTTTATGTAGTTTTTTTTTTTTTCTTTTATTTTTTAAATGTCAAATGTACAATATTTACAATTGTTAAATGATTACAAAATTACATTGGAAAATTCTTTGGTTAATATATTCTGTATATTACTTGCATAACAAATATTCAAGAACCATTTCAAATAATTAAATTTACCTTTAATTAAACATAAAGTTTCCCATTCAGTCAAGTTCTGTGTACGACTAGTCCATACACAATATAGATAATTACAAATAAGCAGAACTGCAGTGTTCTCATCTCTTCTACTTCTTCCTTTAATATCTAACATTAATAATTTTAGCCAGTTATTATCTTGTACTGAACACATCAAATTAAATTTACTTTTAAACCAATGAAAAATATTTTTTATTCTTATACAAAAATAGAATATATGCATTGTATATTCAGGTTCACCACAAAAGTCACAATTTCCATTATTCTTAATTCCTAACATTTCTAAATGTTTATTTGTGGGTAATTTTTCATGTAAATATTTAAATATAAATTCTCTCTCCCTTAAACCAACCACTGGATGATTAACATTTTTCCATATATTACTCCACTGTAGCAAAGGATAATCTTTCTCTACTAATGGCTGTGACTTAACAAATATAACAGAATATATGTCTTTGCTTTTTATATGAGGAAATTTAGCATGTTTACACATTTTTCTTATGTTTTCCACTACACCAGAGTAAAACATGGGACATATATATGATACATCTGGATACTTATTTGTGTTTACTAAATAGCTTAGTCTTATGCTACAATAATAAATATTTAATAGTCTTCCTTCCAAAGTTTCTTTAAGGCTAGTAGCTGTAAGAATTGCAGCAGCTTTATTAAAAACATCTACTATACCAAGACCCCCTTCACTTTTAGGCAAAAGCAAGGTAGCTCTACGGATGGGATGATAGCTTCCCCTCCAAAGATACCTGAATATTAAAACATTTACTTTTTGTGCAAATCTCTTGCTTAATGGAAGTGTATGGGCTACATACCATACTTTCGATAATAAAATACAATTCACAATTATTGCCTTCTGAAAAATTGTAAGATACCTTTGGGCAAGCATACTGATCCGTTTCTCTATTTTTTCTATTATTATATTCCAATTCATTTCCATAGTCATCTTTTCGTCTTCACAATAAGAAATTCCCAATATCTTTAGATTATATTCTGTTTTAAGCCAACGAAGAGGCCAGTCATTTTTACCATGCCATTTCCCTATCCCAGTTATACTACTTTTATCTCTATTTAAAAGGGCACCACTTGCTTTTTCAAATAAATGTATTTCCTTAAAAACCTCCACTATAGATTCCTCTGTTGATACAAACACAGATGAATCATCTGCAAATCCTTGCATGCAAATTTTCCATCCATTTGGAAGCTGTGGTGATATTATTCTTTTATTATTCTTAATACCTAAAAAGAGAGGTTCTTGGTAAATTACATATAACATCATTGACAGTGGACATCCTTGTCTCACAGATCTCATAATTGGAAAAACATCACTCAACATTCCATTAATACTCAACCGACTGCAACAATCTTTATATAACATTTTCATCCAACTAATATACAAATCTGGAATTCCTAACTTATTCATAATTTTAAACAAAAAATCGTGGTGAACAGTATCAAATGCTGTATTCCAATCTAACTTCATAATGGCCATTGCATAATTATTTTTATAAGTATAATGAATAATGTCTCTAATATTATTATTGCAGTGCACTATTGATCTACCTTTAACACTGCAAAACTGTTCAACAGAGATCAATTTATTCATTACCGTCTTTAATCTGTTGGCCAAAAACTTAGCAATGATTTTATAGTCTACATTCAAGAGTGAAATTGGTCTCCATCCACTCAGTGTTTGATCTTCACTTCCCTTACTCAATAATATTATTATGCCCTCATTTTGTAAGTTCGAAAGTTCCTGTCTGTCCAATATATGTTTTATCACTTCAAAAAAATCATTTCTAATTATTTTCCAAAATTCTTTGTAAAATTCTGATGGTAATCCATCTATTCCTGGAGCTTTCCCTGTACCCATATCTTTAATCACATTCCCTAATTCTAACATACTAATATTACCAATTAAATCGTTACAGTCAATATCATTTAATTTATTACAACATAAATCCAGTAACATATCTTGTAACTGACAGTCACCTTCCACCTTATCATACAAGTTCCCATAAAAATCTTTAGCATGAGTTAAAATTGCTTTAGTATTATTCAATATCTGTCCATTGACGCCTTTTATATTCTGCATTATCTTATTATTTCTATTGACTTTCTCTTTCTTTAATAAATATGGAGACATTTTCTCTCCTTCAATTTTATCTTTCATTCTAGCCCTTATTTTCACTCCTTCACATATTTCATTCTGAATCCTTTCTATTTTATTTTTCACTGAATGTATTATATCAAAGTCTATAATTCCTCCATTAGCCTTTTGGTATAATTCTTTTAACCTACATTGTAGTAAGTTTATCAGCCCATATTTTTCTGCTAAGATTTTTTTTGACATTTTAACAAAAAAACTTTTAATTTTCTCCTTGCAATAAATCCACCACTTGATCAAGTTATTAAACTTATACTGCTCTCCTTTTAAGAACTGCCATAGTACGCTAAAATTTTCTTTTACATCCTCTCTATTTAGAATGCTGACATTTAATTTCCACGTACCTTTACCTTTATTAGTTGACAAAAAGTTGATACTAGTAATTACCATACAATGATCTGAAAATGCTATAGGTACTGTTTTACATGAATTTATATGATTAAACAGACTTTTAACATATATTCTATCAATACGGGATGCATAATTTGTCTTAATATATGTATAATCTGTTACATAATTGATACTTGCAGCATCTCTAAAACCAGTCCCTTTAAGTAATTCACAAAATTTTTTTGATATTACAGTTTTATCCAAAGAACTAACATCTTTTACATGAGTTACACTATTAAAATCCCCTGCAAAAATTGTGTCATCTATATTTAGTCTTAAATAATATAATAATCTATCAAAAAAATCTTCTCTCTCTCTTTTCTTATTCGAGCCCGATGGGGCATAAACATTAAGTAAATGAATTTCCTTACCACCAGTTTTTATCTTTAAGCTTAGTATTCTACCTTCATAGTCCATCTCTTGTTTTATAACAGTTATAGGAGACAATCGTTTACTGATCAATATTGCAACACCTCCTTTTAAATAAGTAGTTGGATTTATAAATACTTCATAATATTGCTCTATATGATATAATGAATTTCCTGCCTTAATGTTATGTTCTTGCAACATTATTATGTCTAGTTTATAAAGATTAGCAAGAGAAATTAATTTTAATTCTTTCCTATCGTCATTCAAACCATTGATATTTAGCGTACAAACAGTCAGAGCCATGAAAAAAAATATATATAAGAGAATATAATGTGATAAAAAAAAGAAACATTACCTTGCCAATTTTCGTTTCTTAACATTACTAATTTCCAACTTCTTATTCTTTTTTATTTTGAGTTTACCTCCTTTTTTTACTTTAACAAACCACTGTTCTTCCTTACACTCCTCACTTATCGACATTCCTTCAGAAAATGTTTCTTCACCGGTTTCAGTGCTTGACGATTCGCCATCTTTATCCGTTGTTTCTTTATTTATTTCCGTTATCTCATTATCTTCAAGTATGTCTTCTTTTATAACCTTATCTAGGGCATTACACACTTCTTTGTCCTCTTCATTTACGCTTAATTGAGAAAAAGTTCCTTGATCCATATCTTTATCTGCAGTCCTATGCACTTCCACCGTTGTTACACCCGTTTCCAAGGGTACATCCTCTTTCCTCTTGTTAAGAGATTGATCATCATTTGGGAATGGTTCCTCTTGACTGCTACTAATGTGTGTCCTTTCCTCTTCATTTTCATCTGTGCATTCACTTTCATCTGTACATATTCCACTGGCTAATTGTATTTCTTGTACTAGCGGCTCCTTTGTTTTTTGTTTGTTATCTCCATCCTTTGTTTCATTGTCTGCTCTTCCCTCCTCTAAATTCCCTGTAGAGTTATCTTTATTAGCATTTACCTCTTGAATGGTGTGTCCAGTCCTCTTATTTTCCTCTACGTCTTGTGCACTATTCTTTTTCCTTTGAATATCAGGAAAATCTGTAGTATTATATATATTTATCCTGTCATCTAATTCAAAGTAACAATCAGCGGCCATGTGATTCTCCCTGCCACATTTAAAGCAAGTTTTCTGCTGTCCATTATAGTAGAATACGATATTATGACCGTGAATATTTAATGAGGAGGGTACACTCCTCTTCAATTCCATCCTAGCTGTTCGTATACCATTTAGAAGTCCCTCAGCCTTTCCGTATGCAAACCGGTTTAATCTGATTCCATAAACTTTTCCATAATTCTCAAGAATTCTCTCCAAAATTGCATTATCCATATCAAATGGTGCATAGCGAATGGATATATAAGTATATTGTCTACTAAAATTAATGATTTTTACCGTTTTGCCATTACCAACATCGACATCTTTCTCATCGTACTGATCACAAAAAGCTTGAAAGATGTACGATTTACTAAATTTTAAGACATACTTTGCCTTGCTTATCTGCTGAAATCCAACTATATCATCATGCTTAATTTTCAATACTTCAAAAATTACATTACACACTGCGCTATAATCAGGGCTAAATGAAAAAAAGAGCCCTATGGAGTCCTGTCTCCTAATAGGCGGAGAAAAAGAACTCATCTTACATCAGGCTGTTTATGACGCAAGAATAGTCCTCGGGCATGTTCTCTTTTCGCCCATACCCCAAGGGTACCGCCCACAAAAAATTATGCTTATAAATCTAAGACTGTGCACTATATACAAACACTTATAAGCACAAATCAATCACTGTCACATTAAGCCTAATGTCTCAAAAAATAAAGTTCCAAAACGTTCTATTTCACTGAAATAACGAAGAAATATACAGCGCTTTCAAAACGGTGTTTACAACTCCGCTTCTCCAACTCGACTCCCTACAACGTTTGATGGACAATTTATTTAGAAACCTTAATTTTGTATATATTTACCTGGATGATATTCTGATATTTTCAGAGAATACAGAAGAGCACAAGAAACATTTGTCTATAGTATTTGAAATCCTAAGCTCTAATAATCTTAAAATTTCTATTGATAAATGTGAATTCTTTAAAAATGAAATAGAATTTTTAGCATATTTGATCACTGCTAATGGTTTAAAACCTGGTTCTCATAAACAGACAGATATTGTTGATTTTCCTAAGCCAGCAGATTCTGCTGCCTTACGTAGGTTTATAGGAATGCTCAATTACTATAGACAAATGGTACCGCATTTTGCTGATGTTGTATATCCTTTGACCGAATTAATTAGATTACAACCTAAATCTATAGAACTAGTATGGAATTCGGAAGCAGAATCTGCCTTTGTAAGTGCTAAAGAGTCACTCAACAATGCTTGTACCATTGCATATTTCACTAGTAAGTGTAATTCTCAACTGTATCTGGTGACTGATTGTTCCCAAGTGGCAGCTGGAGCTGCGTTACACCAAATTGAGGATGGTAAATTTGTTCCTATTGAATTCTTTTCAAAGAAATTATCAGAAACTCAGAGGTGTTATTCTACTTTTGACCGAGAACTGCTTGCTGCGTATCTGGCTGTACTAAAATTTAAACATGTAATTGAAGGACGTGAAACCGTTTTATTTACTGATCATAAACCCCTTGTTTTTGCATTTAACAATCCTCATACAGCCAAGTCAGATAGACAGCAACGATATTGGTCTTTAATTAGCGAGTATATATCAGATGTTGTACATATCAAGGGTGCAGACAATGTTGTAGCAGATTGTCTTTCCAGACCTTTAACTGTATCTTCTGTCTCAGTGGACTTACATGATTTAACAAGTATAGCTGAGAGCCAATCCACTGACACAGAAATTCTTAATTTCAAAGAGAGATTGAAAATTTTCAAAATTCAGAATCATGACTTATATTGTGACGTGTCAACACCCCATCCAAGACCATTTCTTCCCTTAGCTTGTCGTAAATCAGTATTTCAACTTATGCATAACATTTCACATCCAGGAGTTAAAGGTACATTGCGCCTTATCAAAGCTAGGTACTTTTGGCCTAATGTGGATCGAGATATTCGAAGTTGGACTAAAGAGTGTACTTCTTGTCAGCAAGTTAAAGTGCACCGCCATACCCGTGCTCCTATTACAAATTTTACAGCACCTTTTGGGAGATTTGAATTTGTACATTTAGATATTGTTGGTCCTCTCCCTCCTAGTAAAGTCCCTGGCCAGTCTTTTACAGCACCAGAACAATACGTTCTTACCTGTATTAACAGATCTACTAGATGGTTGGAAGCCATCCCCATCACAGATATTTCTGCTACCACTGTTGCTTTTGCTTTTATTAAAGTTTGGGTATCTCGTTTTGGAGTGCCATTATATGTTTTTACTGATAGAGGTGCTCAATTTGAATCTGCATTATTTCAGCAACTTTCCTCTATAATTGGATTTCATAGACTGCGTACCACTTCATATCACCCTCAATCCAATGGCATGGTTGAAAGATCACATAGAGTATTGAAAGTATCTCTGATGGCACGTAAAGATGATTGGCTTGCTTCTTTACCAATAGTACTTTTAGGTTTAAGATGTCTCCCCACAGAGTCTGGAGTTTCTCCATTTACTTTGGTAACAGGAAGTATGCTACTTAGTCCTAAAATCATGGTAACAACTGAAATTCCTTCTTTTGCACAACAAAAAGAAATTGTCTCTGAATTTGTATCTCGAATGCGTGAATTAGATTTTTCTGAATCCTCTTATGGATACCTTCATTCATCCTCTGTTAAACCTTATGTTCCAAAAGATCTTGAATCATGTACACATGTTTTGGTTAGAGTGGATCGTGTACGTCGCCCTTTAGAGGCTCCCTACTTTGGTCCACTTGAGGTTGTGGAACGTGGTGATAAATATTTTATTCTACGTCAGCTTTCTGGAAATTTAACTACTGTATCTGTAGACAGATTGAAACCTGCCTCAATACCAAAAACTATCAGTTCTAATGAGTCAGAACCTACTGTAAATAATGATTCTGTGCCAGAGGCTGTCAATTCTGATGTGATTGAACCAAGTGTAAATAATGATTTTTCTGATTCTAATTCCACAAATGACACAGATTCTGATACATTAATTCCTAGTAGTGCATCTATTCCTGAAAATATTGATAATGAAGATGTTATTGAAGAGAAAATACCTCAATCTGTTGTTACGAAATCTCGTCGAGTTAGATTTAATCGTAACCCTGTTTATGTATATTATTAATTTGTATTTCTGTATCTATGTCTCCACATATATATTATATATCTATATTTTCTATTATCAGTGTTAAAAACTAATGTACTCCTGTACTGGCAGGGGAGTGTTGTAGTGGCATAGTGTATTTTCTTTCTTTATTTGGAGTGTTGTAGTGGTATGATATATGTCTTCTTTATTTATATATTAATTAATTTATTAATTGATATATATATTTTCACTTTATTTATTAATATTTTTGTTGTTGTTGTAAAGTGATCCCTTAATTTTGCTTCTTTTTGTCATAACGAACTGTACATTGTTTTGGTTTTCTGTTTTTATGGCAACACTGACTCTGTATTGCCGCCTTTTCGTGTAGTGTGATATTTTTGGTCTGTTCATTTTCGATACATAAAAATTGCTTCATAATTATGACTTTGGCCTATTTTGTTACCTTAAATGATATTGTGGTAATCTTGATATCTTGTCAGATAGAACTACATATATATATATATATATATATATATATATATATATATATATATATATATATATATATATATATATATATATATATATATATATATATATATATATATATATATATATATATATATATATATATATATATATATATATATATATATATATATATATATATATATATATATATATATATATATATATATATATATATATATATATATATATATATATATATATATATATATATATATATATATATATATATATATATATATATATATATATATATATATATATATATATATATATATATATATATATATATATATATATATATATATATATATATATATATATATATATATATATATATATATTAACAACACTGAACTGTTAACATGCAGTCTAAAATGGTAGGAAAAAGTCCATTAAAGGAAACAATGAAAATATATTTGAAGCACTTATTAATCTCATGGCCTTATCTGGCCACCTTCTCATTGTACTTTGAGAAGGTGGCCAGATAAGGTCACGAAATTAAGTACCTTAAATATATATTCGTTGTTTTCTTTAATGGGCTTTTTCCTACCATATATATATATATATATATATATATATATATATATATATATATATATATATATATATATATATATATATATATATATATATATATATAATGTGACACCGAGTGTAGAAAATTCGTAAACAAAGAATCTCTTTATGTAGTTTTAATACTTCAAAGGCCTTGCAGTTGGTGTCTTATAGTCTCTTACTATAGTAATTGAGACCAAACACTGTGACATCTTATATTTTGGTGTGTCAAAGAAATAAAAGATTGGCATTTGTTTGCATTGAATTTAGGGACTCCTGGGTGGTTATTTCTTTGTCTCCAATATACTTTATATACTGGTAAAGAAATTTAATCAGTAGATTGGAGGCAGACGGAAGAAGGTATTCATTTTCCTTATGCTGAAGACCTCCGTCGAAGTTATGTGCCACTAAACACTACAGAAGGGCCCCAACAGGGAAGTCTTGGGAGACACCTCAAGAGAAAGCAATTCAGTTTTTAGGAAGTTGATTTTAGGCTGTTCCACAAATTTAGTAATATTAGCCTAGGTTTAGTCACAGCCGATTTATATTTTAGCCCTCCCTTTAACACATAGATTGGGCTAGATTAGTAAAGTTTAAGGTTTAGTGCAAATCATTTTAACTTCATCCTTGGCAGGCCTTTCATGTTAGGGTTGGCAAATACATTTACTTTTGGTGTAGTCTGGGTTATGCTATTCTTTCTTGATAGGTGGGACAATTCATATTTTTTCTTATATCTTTTAGACTTACCAGCCTTTATTAAGGATGGCATGATTTAGTATTTCAACTAAGGTTAGTCCTTCTTGTTAGCCTAAGCCTAACTTTATATTGATGGCATGATTCAATTTTCAGGTAAGGCTAAGTCCTTCTTTTTAGCCTAAGCCTAACTTTATATTGCAGTTTAGCCTACTCCATTACATGCATTCCTATTTCATAATTTTTCCCATGCTGATTTTTCATGTTAGGCAGTTATGTTTATTTTATTAGGGTTAAGCCTAGCTTAAATTTCCACCAATAATTATTTATTCATTTTTGAACAAATTCTTTTTTCTGTTTATGTTTAAGTTAGGCTAACTACATCTTTAACCTATATTGAAGTTTTCGCATTCCACACCTGTTTCATGGTTTTAGTTATTATATAGCATGTTTTCTTCATGCAAATTAATTAGGATTTAATAAATAAATTGATAGGCTAAGAGTAGTCTTATGTTTTAGCTGTCATAGGTTGTTTTTAACATTTTTCTTTTGAGATTTGTGTATAAATTTAATATATGTTTGGGGACATGTGGTCAATTGTCATTTCTTGACTGATTCAAAACAGTTTCTGAGTTAGTGCTATTTGATTACAGTTTAAAGTAATAGATATCTTGATTATAATTTGGTTAATTTTACATAACTCAGCATATTAATTTAGCAAATAAATAATTTTTAAACACACCCTGAAGGCAGAAAAAAATTGCCCACATGAGCAAAGCAGAAATAAGAGAATGATAAAACAATAAAAGGACACGCTGAAATTATAGTCAAAGTAATAAAGTCCTAATAATGATAAAACAGAGAAAAGAGAAACAGATGTGGAGTGTTGGGACTTGTCAAATGTTAATGGACAGTAAGAGCTGTGTAACAAATGCGCCAGAAAACATTCAATGTCCTTATAATGATAAAAAAGAATAAAGAGAAGCAGATGTGGAGTGTTGGGACTTGTCAAATGTGAAGGGACAGTAAGAGCTGTGTAACGAATGCACCAGAATATTCGATGTGGATGTAGGCATAGATAAGTCATAACTGGAGGAAGACTTGACATCGAGCTGCCCTGGCCATTCCTCTTTAAACCCAGTAACACAATGGATGGCTTATACCATGGGCCAACCTATTACAACAAAATTGGTAAAAATGAACTAAAATAAAAGTATTTTGCTCTATTTTAATTATATAATAGACAGAATTAAAAGAAATGAAGAGAAAAATGAAAAATAAAAAATATAATAATTATAATATTTCACTCTAAATGAGGAAATTTAAAGATAGTGAAATATAGAAAAAGTATAATGAATGAGAAACACAATAGAATAATTATCTAATTAAACTCAAATTATATATATATATATATATATATATATATATATATATATATATATATATATATATATATATATATATATATATATATATATATATATATATATATATATATATATATATATATATACACACAGGGGGTCAGAGTTCCATTCCTGACAGCTGACTTGTCGGATTTTGACGTAAGTCGGAAAAGATCTATTCGAACCTAGGTCCCCCAACCAATGTTAAAAAAAATAAGTTTAAACATAGGATAATAATATAAGTTCTTAATCTGTGATAAAAAAATACTAAAACTAATCTTAATAGTATTGCTTACCTTAACTTGTGTAACATAAAACACATCAATAGCAAAATTACACCACAGTACAGTACATTATTGCTTACCTTTTACTCTTTGTCTTCGATGATCGCGGCCACGGTCGTACGGGCTCATCTGAAATTGTGGCCAGTGTTCATAGAAGCAGACTTTACTACTTCAATTTTAATTTCCATGGTGATGAGATTTTGTTTCTTAGTGTCACTGCCATCAGAACTATCACTAACATGCTTGGGAGGCATCTATTTCGAATAAAACCGTATTTAGGGCTGTTTGGTATTTTTTTTAAATTCAGTATGATCCCTCAGTATAACCAAATCTATAAACAAATAAATAAAGCCAAAAACTTGATAAATATGAATACATCTGTGTTGCTTAGCTGTGTATTTGTGTGCATTTCAAATAAAATTTTATTTACAGCTGTTTGTTTGTTTTTTAAATTCAATATAATCCTTCAATATAACCAAATATACAAACAAATAAATAAATAAAACCATTAAGTTTATAAATATGAATAAAGCTGTGCTGCTAGCTGTGTATTCATTAGCTGCGCTCACAAACTGTTCAGCGCGCGTGGTTTGAATTTACCTCAACAGCCAAGTAGGTAAAAAACTTAATTTATTAATACTGTATAAATCGTTTACTGGCCTCTGATGTAGTGGCAAAACAACGTAACTCGGAACGACGTTATGCGAGGACTCTCTCTCTCTCTATATATATGTATATATATATATATATATATATATATATATATATATATATATATATATATATATATATATATATATATATATATATATATATATATATATATATAAACATACACATACACTTCATCTACAGCTTTTCCCCCTTTCGTGTAGGGCCGCTATTCTGTTAAGTAGTCTCCTGTAACATACAAGGTTTCTTTTTTTTCAACCATTGAGTAATGATATCTTCTAGCTTGGTGAAGCACACGTAATCAAGGCATCTGCAGCCTCTCTCTTCCCACCAGTAATATTTATTGCTTGCAGGAACATAAAAAGAATACAAGAGCAGTATTTTTGAAACAGATGAATTTGGATAATGAAGAAGGTATATTTTGAAATGAAATTTTGGTATAGTATTTCTGTACAGGGGGCCGTAGTAGTTCAGTGTTAGACCTCAAAATAACACAGGTTCAACTCATAGCAAGGGCGTTCAGAGGGGCATCAAGCCTTACCCCAATTTGCTGCAACCCAAAACATTCATGGATGTTATGAGTTTTTGACCCTAACACTAATTTTTTTTTTTAATAAAGATTGATTTAAAAAAAAACATTGTCAAAACTCTGGGAGCGCACCAAATAGTATCTATCTATCTACCTTGGCTGTCTCCCTCAATTGGGGGGTAGCCGACATAAAAAAAGTAACAATAAGGGGATTACTTTGCTCTATGGGCAATGACGAGGGAGCTAGCGACTGTTCAGATGACACTGCTGGAGTGCCACAGCCCATCCTCCCGGTTCTTCCACAATCTGTGTCGCTTCATAAATGCCAACTCCCCTACCACAGGGCTACCTTTGTAAGATACAGCCCCGTGGTAACAGCAGATGCCCATCAGAGCTGCGTCACAATCGCTCGCCACTCATTCCTATTCCTAGCACGCTCACTTGCTTCCCTCACATCCATCCTCCTATCATTCAGGGCTCTCCTTACTCCATCCATCCACCCAAACCTAGGCCTCCCTCTAGCATTTCTCCCATCAACTCTCGCATTCATCACATTTTTCAGCAGCCTTTCATCACCCATCCTTTCCACATGGCCAAACCATCTCAGAATATTCATATTTACTCTGGCTGCCAATTCTCTCCTCACACCCATTCTTGCTCTCATCACTTCATTCCTAACCCTATCCAACCAGATACACCAATCATACTCCTCAGGCATTTCATCTCAAACACGTTTAGTTTCCGTCTCTCACTTACTTTCATACCCCATAACTCTGATCCATACATCACAGTTGGCACAACCACTTTCTCATACAAAACTTTCTTAACATTCATTTCCAGCCCTCTATTCTTCATCACTCCTTTCAACGCACCCATCACATTCACTCTGACACACATCGACTTCCACTCCACCATTTGCAGATATAACGAGCCTATATACTTAAACTGATCAACTTCAAGTGTCTCTCCAGTCAAACATAACATTCAATCCAGCATCATCCTCATATCTTGTACACATCATAACCTTACTATTTACCACATCCACTCGCAACTTCTGGTCACTCTCAGACTCAGTAATCATGATGTTTATCACTCATTATCATTAATATTGGTCCATATTACATAGATGATTATAGTATCCTCAGTACAGAAAATTCCAAAGGCTCATTGCTCGTAATTTCGACACATCTTCGTCCACCCAAATCAAATGGGGAGTAATTATGACACTTGAAACATAATTTCTGTACAAATTTCTTTATGTATAGGATATAATAAAAGAAAGCTGAAGGGCAACATACTGCACTTTCATTAGATCATTTTATTAATTTTTATATTGATTTTTTCATTATATTTATTAGCATTTACATATATTATCAGTATAAACCAACACTTTACAACAACTGGAACAATGATGCAATCGTTCGTTACTCCTGAGGAAGCTCTTCACATATTGAAAAGTAAACATGATCATTCTAATCATCATCATTATTATTATTATTATTATTATTATTATTATTATTATTATAAGCCAAGCAACAAACCCACCTGGAAAAAGTCAGTGACAATAAATTTCTTTTTCATATACAGCACACAAAGTTGAGAGGAGAAGAATGAATGTGAAAACCAAAGAAGTCTTCATATGGCTTGACTGGAGTTCTATTTCTATCAATAAAATATTGTATGTCATGCTTGATGCATATAGTAGAAATATATGGTTACAAGATCCGTGCAAGTTATAAAATCTTTATAAAAAAAAAGATAATTTGAAGAATAATTTAAAAAATTACTTGCCGGAAAGTTTATCATCAAGTGTTGTATTATGATTTTATAAAAAAAAAATATCTGAAGAGCAATTGAAAAGAAAAATACCATACTGAAAGCTTAATTAAATAAATTACTGTACTGAAAGCTCATAATCAGGTGTTGGGTATTAGTAACTAGATTTATATGGTGGAAAGTATTCTGTATAACATACACAGTTACACAATTACAGACAAAACCTTTTTTTAAATTGAAATCATATTTCTGATCACAAGTTTACATTTCAATATGTGGCTTTCTCTATGCCGACCACTATGGTAATTGAATTTCACAGTCTCTAACATTACAGAGATTCCCAAATACAGTAAATAAAATTAAATATCCCATAAAATATTCTCATACTACAGAGAATGGGATAAAGCTTAAGATTTGCATAAGCAACCACATATTTAAATTTAAAAAAAGCTAAAGACCAGCATATTCTTGTTCTGAATGACTAGTAATTACAGGACATTATCTTAAAAAAAAAATAATTCAATGTAGAGAGAATCTTGTAATTTTTAAAATATTTATTCAGATAAATCTCTCTGTAATATGGTATGAATACCTGGCGTGTATAAATTACCACAAGCAACACACTGGTAATCTATTCAGGTAAACCTGCTATAAACATGGCAGAAATATCATGTACAGTATGTATATGCATGTTAATGCATTGTACACTTTTTAAGGGATACGATGATATTAACTGAATAATTTAAGAGCTTAGATAAAGTCGAGCTTATCCAGAAAATCACACTTAGTTAACAGTGTAAAATTACAGTGGGGAAAATGCTTATACGGTATAGTGATTAGTTATCAGGTGTTTCTGAATTTGTTCTATCTCTGCTAATCCTAATCCTATGCTTTTGATAAAGCTAATCCAGAGAGTTAATTTAGGAAAAATAAAAAGAAATGCCAAATCCACAAAAATTTCTTCTGGGTGTATTAAATTCCAGAGAATTAGCCTCAAATCAAAATGAATTATGTGTTGTGCCAAATAAAAAAATAATTCTGGATGTAGCCCATTCCAGTTGCCAAAGTATTGCTCTATGTAGCAAGGCTCGGATGTTAATATTTAGTATGTCCAGTATTTTCCAGCTATGAAATTTAACAATACATGATTCAGATTCAAATTTTATGCAAAAATGATATAGGAATAAGTCTCTTGTTCCCTATCAAACCAAAAAAAACCTGACCATACAAAAGATATAAAAAGTTCAAAGACAAAATCGAAATCATTGCCACCGTTTCTTAAGGGGACAGGTGGAGGTCAATACTTGCTAAATATTTAAATTTGAATGTCTAAAGACCAGAATATACTGTCCTGAAAGCTGTAAATGAAATACAAAGACGAAAAATATAACATGCTTAATAGTTAGTAATCTTGTTAATAGTCTTAAATCTATTATGTAAGTAAAGATAATTTTAAGATAAAATATAACATGCATAATAAAGGTTATATACTTAGTAATCGCATTAATAACATTAAATCTACTTTGTAAGTAAAAACGAGTTTTATGACAGAAAAGGTGTGAGTTTTCTAAAAAAAAAAAAAAACCTAGATTAATGTTAAGATTGCAGGATTTGTAGGTTTATGACCTACAATACACCAAATTATAAGCCCTGAATGAACACCAATATATCATGTACAGAATAGGGAGGGGCCTGTTTTCTTCTGAGTTCTCTAAATGAGACAGAGCCCTAGCTGCCTGTAGAACCTGTAAAACAGATCACTGAAATGGACGTGCAGCTGCAAGTTTGTCACAGTTTTATTTTAAGAGCAAGTTCGTTCCAGATTGTCTACACCGTAAATTGAGAAACGAGTTGAATGGCCGTATAGATGCAAGAGAATAAGCTTTTCCCTCCTTAAAGTGACCTCCTGTATATGATAGCAAAAGCAAATGTTGCCATTTCATTCAGAATGTATAACCCTGCTTGATGCATGTTACTTTCAAATTTCTCTAAATTGGAATATACTATTTTTAGAGCCCTAAACCATAATAAAGTAACATAATTGATAGGCTTACAATTGTTTAATGTTTAGATTTTCTAGAGCCCTCACCTAAAAAGAACGAAAATTTAACATGCTTGACAATAGTTACAGATAGAAAATATTAGTAATAATACATTTATGAAAGAGTTAGATAGAAAAAAAAATATATCATGCTTAATAGAGCTTTCAGTCAATAAGCTCTGTTTATGAGATTACAATGTGCTAGAGATAGATTTATAGGGTCCTAACTCTGAAAAGAACAAAAATGTCACATGCTTGACAGTAGTTCAGACAGAAAATGGTAATATTAAATTCAAGAAATATATAGATATGAAAGAGAGCAAATAAAGCCTCATCATTGCAAATGTACATACCTGTTTGGCAAATTTACTTTCACATTTCTGTTCTGTACACTGGAATATACTCTACTTCGAGCCATACTTCAGTACAGAAAGAAAATGTAACATCCTTCATAGAGAATACAATCAACAAGCTTTTAAGAAATACTTTGCAAATAAAATTACTCAAAAATTAGATAAGCAGGTTAACTTAGATATTAGAAATCGTGAGTAAAGGCTGTAAAAGCTTGCTAAACCTATTAAATCAGCTTGAGGCTGCCTTATATTATGAAAACAAGTCTCAAAATATATGTAGTCATTCCACATCTTATGCAAACTTAACTATCACGATTTTGACTTTACACAAATTGAAAATATTAGATAAAAAAAATAATCAAAATATCTTTCGAACTAACTGGAGTGAGACCAAACGTGGACTTGAAGTCGATGCCCACTGAGGGCAGCATGGTACGAGTGAGTGAGGAGAATGTAGGAATGCCATGCACCTACATATGCTGAGTGCATTAAGAAGTTGGCAAGTCTTTGTCTTACACTTGTCAGAGGAACAGCAACACTTGTTATAAGCAGTTAGTTCATTACATTCACCAACTGTGCCACATTTTTGATACACATGTGAAACTTTCTCCATAAACTAAGGGTAATGATAAAAAGCCCAAAAGCAATCAAGATGCGCTAAACTCAATATATACAAGAGTAAGACCAGTTGAAAACAATGTCATCATCCAAGTTAGCATGAAAATGGGGGAAAATGAGTCTAAGCTTTGGTTGATAAAGCTAAGAGAGAAAGAAATTTGGGGAAATATTAGTGTTTCAGTTGCAATGACAAGAGTGGTTTTTCAAGTTCGAGATAAAGTGCGTTTCAAGACCGAGAAACTCTTAAATCACATATTGTTCAGATAAAGGTTTAGTAAACTAATCACTGGTATGTTCTACACTTCTGGAAAATTTAATATTGTTGTTTTAGTCTTTATGTTTTAAATTTATTTTACTGTGCAGCATGTGAAGTTTATTTGTTATACACTCAAGAAGCCAAACTCATGGAAATATTAATTTTGAATCAGGTATAGTTCAGGTACTCAGCAAACTTTTTCACAGGTAAGTTTTAGAGTACATGTAAATTAACAGTTAGATAAAGCTAAAACACAGAACAGCATTCAACCTCATATGAAAAGAAGAAGAATATAAAAAGTACTGAAACCTTTAAATAAAGGTTTTGGTTTTACACAAATTTTGACTTATGAGGCAAGTGGTGGAATTGATTGTTTGCTTAAGATGTGGGATGACTGTACACATCATGCAAAAAACAAGAAGTTCTTGTAATACAAGTTAATGTAATTAGTGTATTACCAATTAAAATAGTGCAATACAAGTTACCGTGAGTACGTACTCATGGTTATAACAAATCTATCTGTTGATACATATCTTCCTTGCAGATAAAGTCAAGGTTCCTCTACACGATACATAAAGCAAACAGATCTTAAGTAAAGATATCATAAACATTTTAAATATAAATTTCACATATTAATGTATAGACAAGTATGTTATTATGCTTTCACAAGAACTCTCAAATTTTTAAAAAATTAAACAAAGCTCATGAGAGACTGACCAACACTGAAATTTATATCAGAGAAAAATGTATAATAGTCAGTCAGTCACATTTTGTGAAGAACATCATAGTTTTCACTCTGAAAAAGTCTCAATATAAGCCAGTCCCTTGGATCATTACTACTCAATGGAAAAATTTTTGCATTCTTTATTATTTCTCCTGTAATGTACTATTCAATATATACTGAGAAACAGATTGTAGTAGCCATATACTCAACTGTACAACCTTCAAGAATATCAGAACTAGGTAAAGATAAGTAAACCCCAGAAGGAAAATAACCCTGTAAATTGTTAGATTAAGTTAGGTAAGGTTAGGCTAGGTTAAGTTAGCTTAGGTTGGGTGAGTTGGCACGTAAATATGAATGAACTTTAGAGCTCCTGGGGGTTATTCTTCTTTACAAGATCTGTAAATTATGTTAGTTGGGTAAGATGCAAAGTAATAGCTATCAAGACACCAGTTATAGTTCCCTATGACAAGTAAGGTCATGGATACTGTACCAGCTTGGACACATGCTCCAAAGAAACATCCTTGAACAAGTTCTCTGACATTACTGAAATAAAAATATTATTTGGATAATGGAGAGATTAGCCTGTATTTTTAAGTCCTGCAAGTTCAAGTAGGGAAAGGTAAAAACTCACCAATCCTGTTCTACTGAGCATTTCAATTCTTTTATGTACAAAAAACAAGAGAATGTGGTTTTGTAACTCATTCACATACACATGTGGTTGCTTATACAAAAAATGACTAGTTGGATGGTAGAGACTGTTTAGTTCTATGATATCAATTTCTAATTTGAAAGAAAATGAGGCAAATACGACAAATCTAGAGCTACCATGTTTGATTATAATCCTTTGATCAAGGTAACCTTTCCTGAACCGATTGGTGTTGGTTGGGAGTGTGTGGCCAGCTAGAGATCCGAACGAATGCTAATACTGGTGCATGTTGTCCATAAAGTTATTGGTAACTGCTTGTCCAAGTTCCCCAAAGAACTGCCGAATTGAGCCACTGCGGATATTCATATAGAGAAAAGGGGAAAATTAAAACATTATAACTTAAAACCTTTATATTTAAGTACATAGATATTCAGATCAGGGTATGATACATTATGTATTACAGAACTTCCTCAAAGTAAAATGTGGTGAAAAGCCATGAGAGCACTCATATTTAGAATCACATTGTTATATAAAGTATAATTCTAAGGATACAAAAATTCTAAAGATAGAAATCTGTAGTAACAAAAATGTGTTACTTCTATAACATCATATACGTGGTGAAGTTGCTCTTACCTCTGCTCAGGCAATGACTGCTCTGTTTGTTGCTGAGTTTGCTGCAGCACTTTCTGGGAATCTTGAACTTCAGCATATCCAAAACCTCCACACTGCTGAGACTTAAAATTGTGAACAGATAATTCATTGTACTGACCCCAAATGCTGTTCATCATTTTGCTGCTGTACTTAGTAGGTTGCTCGGCACCTGCAGTATGCAGCACAAGTCCAGAGAAATAAAAATGTGAGATAAATATCTCTCAAGTCGAGAGGGGATGCAGTCTTATATATAGATATTCAGGTAGTTCTATACTTATGATCGTATATTAAATCTTAAAAAATATATGGAAAAGTGGTAAATCTCTAGAGAAAGAAAAGATAGGTCGCCAGAAATATGAAAACATAAAAAATTAATATAGGTGTTAAAAAATTTGAAGATATACTGCATACCATCGAAATATTTACTTTTTTATTGATAGATAACATGCACAAGCATAGACACTATTTCTGGTTAATTCCTCTTCAAGATTTAGACAAAAACTGCTGTGCAAAATGTTTGGCTACTCTGTCAGCAGGATCATAGCAAGTGTCAATACAAATTTCCACTCAAGAAGTGACCTGACCTCTATCCCCTCTGTTAGCAGCATAATGAAATCATATTTTGGAGCTGATCTTGCCTTATAAAGTTGCTACTGGGTATAGAAACAAAAGGCTCCTTTCCTTACGAGTTTGGGTGTGTCCTTGGAGAAAAGCCCATCTGTGCCCCCAAGTGGGGGGATTTTTCCTTTAGATAGCCTCAGAGACTTTGCTCTGTAAATGCTGACATACTGTAGCAACTTTGATAACACCTGCAACTTCTGAAATGCTCTCTTATTCTTCCCTTCACGCCAAGAAAATTTTGAGAAGGGTCTTTGAGCCTTCAACTATCACTCAGAATTCTCCTGAGAGGAACTTGAGTAAAAAATTGATTAGAAGCCAGAAGATGATGCTATGCCTAGACGGTGCTAGTTTTATTTGAAAAGTAGCAATCCGTTCTTGCCATTTCTAGGATGGAAAAGGTGCAGAACATGGCTTAAAGGAGCTGGAATTATTAAAGTTCTTTTTGGGATCTAGTTAACTTCTGCACACATGCACAAAATGAAAGTGCTCAACAATACTTAACTTTTTAGGATGATAATATGTTCGTTATTTACTCTAAACATCACAATCATATTTTGACTTTTCCCTAAAAAACAGGGATTTTGAGGTAAAGTAGGAACACATTCTCTGTTGCCCCACTTTTTGACCTTAACTTGAAAAGCAGCTAATTTATTGACTTAACTAATTCAAACTTCCTTTTCCAATATTAGATTTACATTTGAAGCCTGGCTCATTGCTTAGTGAGGGTATGATTTCACTGCATCTACAAGATTGTGCTTAACCCATACGAAGTCACCCATTTAGGTCATTAGGGATGGTATATGAACGATTGCACATCAAGATAACTATTATCCATTCTGTATGCTTTACTGAGACCTTAGGATTACAGCAGCCTCCTTAGATATCAGGCCGACAATCAATCACCAATTTAGGGTAGGGGATGAATTGGCAGTTCCTTTAAATCGGCTGATAAGGTAATTACTCTGTTAAGTTTCATCACCCTGCTTACATCTCTACAAAATAGAGGCAAGATGAAATAGGTGGTTTATTTGGTAAAGCAAGTTTTCATCCAAACTCAACTGAAGACCCACATATCTTATCTAAGGACAAGTTTCCAAAAAATTCTGATGTCATTCTGAACTGAATTCCTCTAGGCAAAGTGAAGCTTCAATTGAAAAAATCACTATACATTCGTGCTTCTGCTCATAGTAGGTGTTGATAAAGAGACCTATCAATTTCAGTCTGTAATCATGACATAGTCATTTAAGTCAAAGATTTCAGTTTTACATATACTGTACTCTATTTGTGGCTCGCCTTGGTTTGGAGATAATCTCAGCTTATATTTCTCTTTGTTTCTAATTCTTATAGCTGGCACTTAGAAGCTGGGAAGCTTTCTCTAGGATTAGAGGTGAAGAACCCCTCCAACTATGGCTCATGGCTTCTTTGCCTTTTATTCTTCAAATAATTTCTGACAATGCTTGGTTTTGAGAGATAATTTCCTCTGTTGTTTTACCTTGTGTCAAGTTCTTATAACTGACACTCAGAAGTCAAGACACTTTCTCTTGGCATAAGGGTGAAGAACCCTCTGCAAATATGGTTAATGGAGTTCTTTGCCTTTCATTCCCAAAAGGGCATTTTCATCACATTTTTTCTGTATCCACTTATGATTCTTTCTTTCTCACTGCACCATTGTTGAGTTCCCCCATTACTAGATATGAATGGAAAAGAAGCTCTTCCATTCTCTTATGTAGTGGGTGGGTGTTCATAAGTTTCCCAACCTCCTCCTAAGGAGAGATACTTAAAATACCTTTCTAAATCCCAAGATGCCATTTCTTAAAGGTTCCTCATTATCTCTGATCATAATATCATTGGCTCAAATTTAAGCCATATCATGTAGATATATGGCTTGATGTGTAATCCACATATTAATTACAGTCATATCCTGCTGTAACTGGAGACCTCCTGTCCTATCTTACTCATGTATGGTTATCTTCTCTGAGGAACTATGGGGAAACCTTTGTCGTCGCCCTTTATATCTCTAAGGCATTTGGCAGAGTCTGACATAAGGCTCTGTAAGTCAAACTCCCTGCCTATGGCTTTACCCCGTCTCTCTGTTCTCTGATTTCCAGTTTTCTTTCTGACCATTTTATATCTGTAGTTGTTGATGGTGCGACATCCATCCCTTTCTCTGTTACCAATGGTGTTCCACAGGGCTCTGTTCTTTCACTTACTCTCTTTCTTCTCTTCATCAATGATCTTCTACTATTCCCATCTTCCTCTCTTCTTCATGCCTTTGCTGACGATTCTATCCTTCACTTTTCCTCTGCCTTTTCTTCACAAGCTTCATTTGCTACTCGTATTCAGTCTGCCTCTAAGACAGTTTCTGGCTATCTCTTTATCTTCTTTTCCTCCTGATAACCCTATTGTTTTTAACTAACGAAATTTACCTTCTTAAGTCTATCAACATATTAGGAATCCATATAGCCTCAAGCTTGTCTTGGAGGAATCACATAATCCAAATTTCTAAATCTTTATCCTAAAAAGTGAGGGGGTTTGTTTCATTTTCGTCATTACTTTTCCTCTTTGCAGTTACTTAAAATCTATAAAGGTCTTATCCGTCTCTGCTTAGAATACTGCTCGCACATCTGGGGTGGTTCTTCTTATACTTATCTCCTTGACAGGGTTGAATCTAAGGTAGTCAGATCCTTCTCTTTCTTCTAATCTGGATTATCTCTCTCTTTGCTGTAAGGTATCACCCCTTTCTCTTTTCTATCGCTACTACTTCCATCGCTGCTCTGATGAGTTGGAGAATTGCATCCCTCCCCCACTGCCGAGGCCATGTATCACTCGCCAAGCGGCCTCATCTCACATGTAATGTGTGGAGATTTGTAGCTCGCTCATTGGTCAATGCATCCCGTCTACCTCCAGACTCTGGAACTCTTTTCCTCCCCCTGTCTTTCCTAATTCTTATGACTTATCTTCCTTCAAAAAGCGGATCTACCGTCATCTCAGGGCTTAATCATCCATATCTATAGGTCCATTGTACATAGACTAGTTTTTCTGTCTGACGTTTTCCTTTGTGTAATATTACATCATCTTTGCCTTGTCCTTAACCTTTTTCTTTTCCTTCGTCTTAGTGTTTTCCCGTGCCAGAGCCTTTATTGATAAGGGCAGTTTTTGCTTGTCCCGGTGTCTCACTTATAAAAAAAACCCTGCAGATCATAACTGGATATAGTTGGTTAGTCTATCTCCAAGGGTAGATTTATGGGTCTTGCATGAGTCCGTAATCTACTGAATCATCTATACATCTTTTCCTTTTTTATTATTTATCTTCCAGACTGCATCCCTTCAGACACAGCTAATGAGTGAATACAGGTCTGCTTAGGCATTACTATGCTTGTTAATGAGCATAGTTAAAGCAAATATCGCAAATGAGATTGTTACTTTGCAACAGTTGAATAAAATAATAAAGAGCATTTTGATCAGTTTTTTTCTAGAAAAAATGCAAGTACCCAACATTGTCACTAACCTTCACAATAGTCATGATACTGTGCTTGCTTTGCACCACCCCCTTCTTTCCTTTTCTTCTTGATAGACCTTGTCATCTGAAGTGTTTGTGGTATGGACGACATCTCACCTAATGGGTATCAAGAAATCAAACTAGTTATCAGGTGTCCTTTATTTTACTCTGGATATACTTGTCTAACAAAATGCATATTTTTCTTCTTCTTCCACAGCATATCCTTAACCTCATAACAGATATACATCCCTATAGGTAAAACCCTTTTTCTTACACTACCCAAACCTACGGCTATTGTATATGTCAGAAGTCCTGACTAACAGGATATCCGCCTGATCTTCTCTCAGTCTTTTCTCCCTTAATCCCTAATTCACATCATCCATTATTAGTAAAGGAAAATTCACCAGAAACCTATTACTTTCTTGACACTGAACTTATTAAACTTCATATACAAAATTATATAGTCAAGCTAATAATTCCAGAAATCTGGCACTGGAAGACTTTCCTAAAATCTTACATTTAAGTATATATACAAATTCTAGATTTATTTTCAGATTCCTTCGCATAAAACAATTTTTTTATTATTTTTTTTGGCTACGTGTAAGAGACTAAAATATAGGTTCTCTTTTTGACGACTTACATGTTTGTGTCATTTAAGTTATATTTTACATAATTTTAGAAAACAATAAAGTTCCTCTTTTGAAATTCTGTAATGCTTTCCAAAACATATTAAATTGAATAAAAAAAAACAAAAACAAAAAACGCTCATATGAAGAACTGGAAATTCAAGTTTTACACTGATCCATTATTATAATTTAGGCAACTGTACTAGCCAGGAGAGGAGGAGGTTATAAATTAATGGAAAGTTCCTCTTTTACAAGTTACTGGAGAGATAATCCATGCACATAATCAAGAGCCTCGTTTATTATCTATCTATCTATCTATCTATATATATATATATATATATATATATATATATATATATATATATATATATATATATATATATATATAATACTCATGAACGCAGAGGAAATCCATAATTTCCTTTTCCCTTCAAAGTCTAAATATTCAAGCTACATACAATATTCACAGTCAATGGCCGTAATCCCCTTTTAAAATGGGTGGCTGGGTCAAGCCACACACTCACTAACCAGAAAACCAAGTCAAGTCTTTTCACATACTGACTGTTTGAGAAAGAAAAGTCACCACAATTCCCCCTCCCTCACACACATTAAATGGGTTATCCACAGTGTATATGGGTTGCTTTACCTGCTGTTTAGATTCTCCAACCATGGATGGGTGGAATGGGTCATGGAGGACCCATAGGGCGGTCGCCAGCCGGCACAGGCCCCAACCCCCCCCACTGTGGTGCCCAGCAACAGCAGTAAGCTCCGAAGTAAACAGCTTAAACTCTCTTGCCTCGACTTAGCACGAGGGTCTGCCCCTCTCTATTCATCTCTTCCTTCCTTAAATTTCGTGCTTATCCCCCCAATCCTTCCCATCCTATATCCCCCTCTCCTCAGTGATGACACCCTGAATAGGGCTAAGAGAGTTCACTCGATGCCGTCACTGTTCCTCCCCCACCTATCCTATCCCCCCCCTCCCCTCGCCTCGCCTCGACGAGGCGCGATTCGTCGACCTTGCGAATTTGTGGCCAGCGCGTTACCACTGTACTAGCCAGGAGGCTGGGTTGCTTTACCCACATTGCTTCATCTCGTGGTAACTAACTTCCAGTTTACAAAACAGGTGCGGGAAATCCCTCTGGCCCGTGTCATTGAATCACAGTCTCTCTGACAGACCAACTGCATCCAATAAGCTTTCGATCGCATGCAAATCACAACAAGATATTAAAATACAAATGTTAATTACATTATACAATATATATGACCGCCGTGGTCGAGTGGTAACGCTCCCTACTTTGTGTTTTGTCAGGTCGTGGGTTCGAGGCTAGAATGGAGATTTATACAGGGTAGCTGTCGCACATGCCAAAACCAAAGTCCCTCGCAAGAAGACACCAACCTAGCCTTTAACAGAAAAAGGAGTTCGTGACGTAAAAATGATCACATTTTACAATATATATATATATATATATATATATATATATATATATATATATATATATATATATATATATATATATATATATATATATATATATATAGATAGATAGATAGATATGCAAGTATGTATGAATGCATCATTATAGGAATGCAAACGAGTTCCTTACAAGGCAATGTTCATGACTTGCATTATGAGTCGTTGTACGCTCTCTCTCTTTGCAAGAAGAAGAAGAAGACAAAGAAAAGACAAAAACCAGCACGAGCCGGTTGCATGATTTTCTCTGGGACGGCCCATAAAGGGTTGCACACACACACACACACACACTAATACACAAAACTACAGGATGTAAGGAAGTACATTTTTTTTTTAGAGTAATAGTTGACAATTGGAATTCGCTAATTGCATTCATAGTTCTAAGGGCAAATAGATATCATAGTATAAAAATTAAACAGACCAGGAGACGGGGAGTCTCTCTCTATATATGCTCGTTAGCACAACTAGTAATTACACAAACACACACAGCATTCAGCCTTTTGAGCTGCATAAAATAGCGAAATAAAAGTGATACAAGATGAATGAAAATATATTCTTTAAAAAAAAAATAAAAAAAAAGGCTATTGATCTCATGTGTAAATCTCAAAATACTGTTAAAAAAAATTTTAACTCCAGGAATATAGTCAGACGCCTCCCAGGTCAAGAATTCAACTCCCCTCCAAACTGCTTCTTACCAGTTTATCTTCACGCCAGAAGGGAGAGCATGGCTATTTCTGTCTCTTATGTTGCAGCCCCTGCCATCTCATAAGGCCTGGCGAAGAGATCATTAGATGCCTGAATTCAGCAAAATCAATACCTTGGTTGTCAGTTAGAGGAAACTAGCCACTGCAACTTGCTATTCATTTTGTTAATACAATTTTCATGTCACAATTACTCCCCCTTCGAAAGGGGTGGACAATGAAAGATTGGAGTTATAAGGGGGATAAAGGCTGGATACTTTTGCTAATGGCCAACATCAGGATCGAACTCGCATTAGTAAGGTTCGTCACTTCCCGACTTGCGTGCTCTAACACTGAGCTACCGTGGGTCCCGGTTCTGCTATTCAAGCATGCATTCATAAAGAAGCAGAAGCATTTCGGATCTTCTTGCCCATTAAACTATGAAATGCATTATAAATTTTGCATATACCGTAATTTTTTTTTTATTAATGACTGTAGCTCTTTTTTGCTTGAATTTATAATATTAAAAGCAAACAAGACAATTGCTTTTGTTTCAAATCTATGATCACCATTAGAGACTTCTTTAATAATAATAATAACGACGACAATAATAATAATAATAATAACTGGCGGGTTGGGGATGGGGTAAAATGGAGATTAATGTTCGCAGTAGCGTCCCTCCGTCTGGTATTCTCAGAGGATGATCCAGTTCCCTCTCTTTTCAGCCTCTGTGGTCTAGTGGACTGAGTTGTGTTGCTCTAGAGTTCACAGGTTCGATTCCCAACAAGGGAAGGCGATTATTTGAATAATAATAATAATAATAATAATAATAATAATAATAATAATAATAATAATAATAACAATAATAATAAGTATTAAAGCACTAAGATTCTTCAGGTACAACAGAAGCAGTTATTATAATACATTTAATCTCTATCCATATTTCAAATGTACAAAAGAGTTGGAATTCCAGAGGTCAAACAATAAATAAATAAACTGCTACATCAGCAGACTACACGTACTACATGGCCCCGAGTCAAGAATTCCGAGACAGTTTTAAATATTCAACTATTTCCCGTATCCAAGCAAGTCACGACAAGGACTAAAGAACGCAGTTGTAAAGTGTAACAGCAATACGTTAATATACAAAAACTGCTTGAGTGTACAAGAGAGAGAGAGAGAGAGAGAGAGAGAGAGAGAGAGAGAGAGAGAGAGAGAGAGAGAGAGAGAGAGAGAGAGAAAATTACATTCTATACATCATGCTGCTCTCTCTCTCTCTCTCTCTCTCTCTCTCTCTCTCTCTCCAGGTGTTGCTTCTTATACTCTCATTACCTCTCTTGTAGTTGATATCAAATGGGCTCAAGGAGTATAAAAGGCTTGCTTGTGTCAATGGACCTAAATGCCCATTCAGTTACTTGACGGGCCTGGCTATATATATATATATATATATATATATATATATATATATATATATATATATATATATATATATATATATATATATATATATATATATATATATATATATACACGCGCGCGCACGCGTTTTATATACAAAGAGCAATGTATTCATCGCTGATAGCCATAAATACATATTCATAAGTACTAATCAGTGCAACAATAGATTAATTTACACTATATATAATCAGTTATTACAGGCATATAATGCAAAAGTAATTATAAAAAAATAAAAACAAAACCAGACCTCAGATATGTCAGTAAGAAAAAGCAAAAGCAACTGAGCTATAAATGCCACGGTTGGTCGGAGAGTTCTACCCAAATGTTGGGTAAGCTCTGGGTAGTGGTGGGGTATTTGTTGCTAAGTGGGTCTAAACTAGGCTGTGGGATCTTAATAATACCCAGGAGGGAGACGTGGGAAGGACGAACAACAAAGGCAATAGGATCTGCCACAATAACTCACAACTCTACACAAATTATTAAAACTGTTTCTTGTTTTTTTTTTTTTTAGCATAATTACATACATTCCGGTCAGTGAAATCACGGCTACTTTCTTCAGTACGTGACTGGGTGTAGTCTGTGTACTGTATCTTTCAGTTATTTATTTTTCTTTATCTCTTGCTCTACAATTTATCCTTTTTATCTTGGATTTAAAGGGATTATAACTAAATAATATTATTTAGTTATAGTTTATAACTAAATAATGTTATTCCTATGCCTCCCACGTTCACACTTTCTTTATCTCTTACTCTACGATTTCTACTTTTTTAGAACTTTTTAGTAAAGAGCTGAACGGCCTACGCCACCAATAATTCTCTCTCTTATTTTTTCTTACCCTGGAGTGAGATAAAAAAATATCTCTTCCGTGTTCTCTTGTGTATTAGAGTCGACTAAACAGGGTGAAGCAAGGGACAGAGAATTCTTTTCTCTGCCTTTGCCTCCACCAGAGTCAAGAACTAGCCTTGACTAGGCCACCCCCTTATGTGGGGGCTTATGGCTTTTCTCATAGATAAGTTTCAAGAAACATTAGCCTACTCATATTTTATAACTCAAGAGAATATATTCCAATTCATCGCATTCCAAGAATTTGTTTCCACAACGGTAAACACTGTGGTTGTTCTTGTCAGGACACGTGTAGAATTTAGCAGTAACAAAAAACCCACCCAGCTGGCCCTGAAAACAGTTTTAACCAGTGAAGCGGCACGATGGAAGTAATCTAATACTAATCATAGCAGCGTTAAAGAAATTGAAAAAAAATTAAGAATGCGCCATATCAGTCTAGGCTATATAAGCTTTGACAATCACAGGGCGCGTATCGGACCCTCAACCTTCACCCATCAAGCAGGTTGCTCACGAGACAGAGTCTGGAAGCTTCACCCATCTTTGCCAATCTGAACCCTCAACCTCACCCTTCTCTTTCTCTCCCTCTCGGGCCTCTACTTATATCACGGAGCACTGACCGTTACAAAGTACGACTGGCATGCAACTTGCCTAATATAATGTTTGTACAAAGCACAACACGTATATCTGCGAATATGGTATAAAGAATAATCCATCGGTCGGTTGTGATGGGTTAAGACTTGAACTTTCGAAGATTAATTAATTCACAAGTACCATGATGTTAATTGTGGAGGATTTCCTGTGTGTTATTTACCCTTCGATCTTATAACCCCCTAAATTCGGAAATCCTGACACGGCTTCAGTAGAGGCCTACCACGATCTCAAAATTAAATCCTCTACCAATAAAATATAATTAATATTACATGCATAAACATACATGCAAATATTTTATATGGGGGTTTATGAACTGCTGATATGTGAATATTTAAATAAACTCTCCTCACCTTAAATTAAAACTTCCTCATACAGAATAATACATTTTCTAACATACATTCTACCTACGAGTGTTCAATTAAATGAGCTCATTCTGTCCCTCACACGTAGTTATAAATATTGTTAGAAATATAATAACTCTGTACTTATCTGCCCGGATAACCCTGATGTCGTCAGCAATCACGGGACTCCGAATCAAAAACGTATCTTCTGATCCACGGATCTCTGTCACGTTCCTCTACTTGAGTGTCTCGTAACGTCTCACGAGGACAACTAACCCTTTCGCCGCTGTTGCACAGACTTCCCTCATTTTTATAGGGGTTCTTGATACTAGGACTTAAGTTGAGTTATGACTTGCTTACAACAGTTCTTTGTTCAACGAGGCGATGCAATAAGCGTTATCAAGGAGGTGAAAGGTTAATGGCTGAAATCCATTAGTGACCTACATTCCTTTCTCCACGTCTTCTACGGCCAGCCTTCATAATAAACTACACATTATACATACGACTATACGTGTATATATGATAGAAATTAATAAGTACACATACTAAGGCTAAAAGTATACATTCATGCACTTACATTACAATAAACAAACTATTATGCAAATAACACTTACTTAAAGTACGTAAACATAAACTGTCTTGAAATATATTCAAGACATTAATTTTGTTTACCAGACTGAGAAATATAATAAAAAATAAGTAATTAAATAGGTATGTATGCTAAAAATATCTGCTATTGTTACACTTTTACTAATCCTTGTAAGGATTTTTCAAATCATATATATATATATATATATATATATATATATATATATATATATATATATATATATATATATATATATATATATATATATATATATATATATATATATATATCATAACTTTAAAAAAATCAAGCTGACTTTTTAATCTACAAGCGCAAATATCAAGTGAAAATTTATAAAGCTATGAGTATTTTATTATCTAAACCATGAAAAAAAAGTCACAAACTGTATAAGTTGTACGACGGATTCGTTGTTGTATATAATAGAAGCAATAAAATTACTTTTTTTCATAATTCTTGACATTAACATAAACAAGAGAATGATTTTAAAGTCAAAACAACAAAAAAACACCGGCCAGTCAATGCCAAAACTACAAGTAAAACTTGTATTGTATTGTACAAACTTGTCAGTGGAGCTGGGAAGAGTGCGTGCAAGAGGCAGGAATGAGAGGAGAAAGATAGTGTATAAGTGACACGGGCCAGAGGAATTTCTCGCACCCGCTAGCTCAGTGAACTGTGATGGACGGGTGAGGGGAGTTGCCATGTGATGAAGCGGTGGGAGGAAACCAGCAGCGGCTGTCGGACCTCCTTGTCGAATATCCTCGCTCGCCTCCCTTGTAGGTGACCCAAGCAGGGTGGAAGGGGGGAATGTGGCAACCTTTTATCTCCAAGGAGCTAAGAGGAGTGGTTGAGGTATGTGTGGATCGTGGTGAATGCGTGTTTCTTGGCTGGTTCACCCCCTTAAAAAGGGGCATGAGGCCATGTGTATATGTATGTATGTACAAGTAAAGCAATTCAAACATACGCAGCTTGATTTATGTGTCACACTTAGTCTCCATTCGAAACGGGCTGGGCAGAGATATGCTGGAGCAGGAGGATTAAGGCAGGGTGCCCTTCCTAACGCTCAGCTGTGAGATAGAACAAAAGTTAGTCGTCTCTCGACTTGCCGTCTCTTGACTCGCGCACTCTACCAATGACTTATTGCGGCACCCTATCAACACAGTCTGTACATTCACGAAATGAATATCACGCTTTTCAAACTAGGTGCAAACATAATCATCCAGGGGTTAAAATGAACTATAAGTGCTAAATCTGTCAGAGAGAGAAGGGCAGATATAGTCACATTCACTAAAATAGCAAATATTGCATATATATATATATATATATATATATATATATATATATATATATATATATATATATATATATATATATATATATATATAATGAGGATGATGCTGGATTGAATGTTATTTTGAATGGAGAGACACTTGAGGAAGTTGATCAGTTTAAGTATTTAGGCTCGCTTATAGCTGCAAATGGTGGAGTGGAAGCAGATGTGTGTCACAGCGAATGAAGGATGTAAAGTGTTGGGTACGTTGAAAGGAGTGATGAAGAAGGGGGAGTTGGAAATGAATGTTGAGATAGTTTTGTATGAGAAAGTGGTTGTGCCAACTGTGATGTATGGATCAGACTTATGGGGTATGCAAGTGAGAGACGGAAACTAAATGTGCTTGAGATGAAATGCCTGAGGAGTATGATTGGTGTATCTCGGTTGGATAGGGTTAGGAATGAAGTGGTGAGAGCAAGAACGTGTGTGAGGAGAGAATTTGCAGCCAGAGTGGATATGAATGTTTTGAGATGGTTTGGCCATGTGGAAAGGATGGACGATGAAAGGTTGCTGAGAAAGGTCATGAATGCGAGAGTTGATGGGTTAAATGCTAGAGGGAGGCCTAGGTTTGGGTGGATGGATGGAGTAAGGAGAGCCCTGAATGATAGGAGGATGGATGTGAGGGAAGCAAGTGAGCGTGCTAGAAATAGGAATGAGTGTCGAGCGATTGTGACGCAGCTCTGATGGGCATCTGCTGTTACCACAGGGCTGCATCTTACAGAGGTAGCCCTGTGGTAGGGGCAGTAGGGGACTTGGCATTTATGAAGCGACGCAAGTTGTGGAAGAGCCGGGAGGATGGGCTATGGCACTCCAGCAGTGCCATCTGAATGGTTGCTAGCTCTCTCGTCATTGCCCATAGAGCAAAGTAATCCTCTTATTTTATCTTTTTTGATGTCGGCTACCCCCCTATTGGAGGAGACAGCCAAGGTATATATATATATATATATATATATATATATATATATATATATATATATATATATATATATATATATATATATATATATATATATATATAATCAAATAAACATATTAACATATGTGAAAACATGAAACATACTTCCCCCTGGCCGGGATTCGAACCTATGACACATAATTACTGTTAAGGCGCTACCAACGACCCCTCTGAAGGTCTAAAAGAAAAAGCTAACCTCTCAGCTAACTGTTTAGCTAGGGAATGAAAGCATGCTTCTGAATACATTTTGTTAATTTTACAGCTTCTTCCAAACCTCTCTCGTGGCTTTATTTCACATTTAATTCAAACCCCATGCTATATAGGCATCAACAATGAACAAATAAACACATTAACATAATGTGAAAATATTAAACATATTTTGCCACTGGCCGAGATTAGAACCTATGACACATAATTATTGTGCCAAGTCAGTACAAACTATACCACTGAAGGTCTAAAAGAAGAAGCTAACCTCTCAATTAACAGCTAAACTATGGAATGAGCGCATTCTTCTGAATACTTTTTGTTCATTTTACAGCTTCCCAACCTCACTCGTGGCTTCATTTTCGCATTTAATTCAAACCCCATGCTATATAGGTATCAAAAATGATCATATAAACACATTTATATGAAAACATTAAACTTATTTTTCTTCTGGCCGAGATTCGAACCTATAACATTATTACTGTGCCAAGGCACTATCAACTACACCAATGAAAGTCTAAAAGAAGAAGCTAACCTCTCAACTAACTATTAAGTTAGGGAAAGAACGCATTCTTCTAAATACATTTTGGACAGCTTCTTTCAATCCTCACTCATGGTTTCATTTTCGCATTTAATTGAAACCCCATGCTATATAGGCATCAACAATGATAAAGTAAACTCATTAACATGTGTGAAAGCATGAAATATATTTTGCCCCTGCCCGGGATTCAAACTATGACACATAATTACTGTGTCAATGCGCTACCAACTACACCAATGAAAGTAAACTAACTGTTAAGCTAGGGACTGAACGCATTCTTCTGAATACTTTTCGTTCATCTTGCAGCTTCTTCCCAACTTCACTCGTGGCTTTATTCTCGCATTTAATTCAAACCCCATGATATATAGGCATCAACAATAATCAAATAAACACATTAACATATATGAAACATATTTATCGCAAATGATAACTCAGTGAACTGTGATGGACGGGTGTGAGGGTAGTCGCCATTTGGATGAAGCGGTGAGGGTAAACCAGCTGAGGCTGTCAGGTCTCACTGTATATCTCCAAGGAGCTAAGAGGAGTCGTTGAGGTATGTGTGGATCGTGATGAATGTGTGTTTCTTGGCTCGGCCACCCCCTTTACAAGAGGGGATAAGGCCATGAATATGTATGTAGTAGATAATACTCTTATTAAAAATATAATCAAAACATCTATATATACTATGAATAAACTGGTCCTTATAATGACTACAGTCAATGTTCAATTATATACCCACTTGTTCTTGAAAAGGGATCAAGTCTGGATCAGAAATTTAATATTTTATATATTATTTCTCTCTCTCTCTCTCTCTCTCTCTCTCTCTCTCTCTCTCTCTCTCTCTCTCTCTCTCTCTCTCTCTCTCTCTCTATATATATATATATATATATATATATAATATATATAATATATATATATATATATATCGTAATTCCCTCCAATATATTTGTCTAATTGTATTGCATAATATTAATCACAGTTCTCAAGCCGGATGTACGACAACTGACGAACCTACTATAACTACTATAAGCGAGTTCTGTTGATACAAACGACTACTATTACTACTACTACTACTACTACTACTACTACTACTACTAATAATAATAATAATAATCCGGTACAATATAGCTTCAGTTTTTTATTGCTACGACATTTAAAGATCCAGTGCTGGTATTTTTCAGTTTTATTCTCCAAACACGAAAAAGGACATACAGGCTGAGGAGAAATACCTAAAAAGAACACTTACATTCTGCAGAAACTATATAAAAATGAAAAACACCCACTTCGTGCGAAACAGCGAAATAGTAAAAACTAAATAAATAAATAAATAAATAAAAAAACTATAAGAACAAATAATTTCACATCGATGTTTCTGGCCAGTGTTCTCCATATATTCCTGTCCCATACCTCATCACCCAACAAACCTTTAGACCTCAGGTCGTCAGTGATGCAATCCATCCACCTAATGATACATTAGCTAATTTCGAAATATAAATGTAAAATGTTGAGAGTATTTGAGATCACCAAAAAACAATAGACATCACTTGTCAAGTCCTGAAAATGCGCTTCCTCCAAGCCTGTTGTATAGAAAATGAACCTAAAATTCACACAACAATATCGTACTTGGTACAGCTACATGCGTAAGCTCAAAGAAGGGTATAATTTAACCAGTCCGTGGAAAAGGTTCTAATTCGGTTGTTGTTTGCAGTTTCACGTCACTATAAGTCCCCATTATAAGGGTGAACACAGACTGGAGCTGGAGAATTAGGGCTGGATGCTCCTCCTAACTGCCTGCGGTGGATTCGATAGCGGGTCTGTAATTTCTCGAGTCCAGTGCTCTAACTGCTGTGCTATAGCGGTTCCCCCACAATCCTGCTATATTGCTAGTCAACTTATGATTCTCTCTTTAAGAATAAGTTTACGAAGAAACCTTTCTCTTAAGTTGTGAATGGACAATTTATATATATATGCTTTATCAAGACCACCACTGTGCTACTTAATGCAGTAAATGCACTTTCTAAATTTGGATTTCTCTTAGGCTATCATTATTGCATCCTCCAATGTTATCCCGTATACACCAACATTTCAACATATTTTGCATCCTCAAATGTTACACAAACATTTCAACATATTCTAAAGCAATTAATTCTCAGTTCTATATGAAAAAAAAAAATAGTTCTTCAAAGCTACAAGCTAATCTGAATTTTTATCACTTATTAACCAACTGATTATCAAGTGTTTATTTATCATTACATTGTACATGGTGTTCGGAAAGTCACTGTGCACTTTATAAATCGTTCGTTCGTTCGTTCCGGTTTTACGTCACGGACTCCCTTTTCTACCTAGGGCTAGGACGGATGCCTTCTTGCGAAGGACTTGTTTTGGCAGATATAATCGTTACCCTGAGTGCATGCCCTTGCTAACCTCAGACCGTGCCGGGGCGCTAACTCTCGACCTGACGCCTCAAAGTCGAGGACGCTACCGATTGAGCCACGGTGACTACTACTTAATAAATGCATAAATATTAATACACAACTATAAATATAAATAAATATATAAATATATGCTAATACATATATATGCACTTAATATATAATTATAAATATAAATATATAAATATCAATAAATATATGTGCACAGTGACTTTCCGAACACCTTATAGAATTTATACCTTCTAACCTTCTTGAGTGCTATCATGTTCACTTTTTTTTTTCACGAAAAAGATGTCGCGACCATTTCAAGGTGTTAAATTCGGGGGACGAAGACGATGACTGGCAAGAATATCATCATTCCAATATAATAATAATAATAATAATAATAATAATAATAATAATAATGATAATAATTTTTTCCGGTTTTATGTTACGGACTCCCTTTTCTACCAAGGGCTAGGACGGTTGCCTTCTTGCGAACGACTTGTTTTGGCAGATGTAATCGTTACCCTGAGTGCATGCCCTTGCTATCCTCAGACCGTGACGGGGCGCGAACCCTCGACCTGACGCCTCAAAGTCGCGGACAATAATAATAATAATAACAATAATAAATCCCTTCTACTGTGGAAACTAACATCTGCCAAAACTAACGCACGCTATCAACAATAGCAAAATCTCTATACTTTTTCAATAAAATACAAATGTCTACATATTACACGAAGATAAAATAGTCACTCATTATATGATGCACCTTAAATACCTCAAACGACATTTAAAGCAAATAATTAAGTTTCATATATCGTTCATATTATTATTTCATTATGGGGTATGGGGAGTGACCTTGCAGTACACCAAACTTACTTCTTCCACAATAAGGACAAGCGGGAACGATGATGGAGGAGATGGCGAAATCCTCCCCTTGGTGTTTTACACTTGTATTCCGAGGCGGTGGATGAGCAAGAACAGCACTATCGTACTCTGAAATATTATATAACAACATATAATAGATAAGGAAAGCGCGTAACCAACAGAAGTGTTAACGGAGAATACAACGCCCAGCTTATGGGACCGCTAAACAGCGAGTGAGTGAAAGTCAATGATCAAGACTACTCGTCGTCTTCCAGCTTCCCAAATAACCTTTATGCCTCCCAAATCCCATCTCCCTCCCATTTCCCAAAGCGGTAGTCCATCCCCCAGCCTCTGAAAGTTCTCGTCCAAAGACGAATAGGGTATACTTGTCACCTGCTGTGTTTGTGGGGGGGGGTTATATATCTTTTTGTTCTATTACGTTTGATAGTAACGACGAATATGACATCTAAAAAAAAATAAAAGATAAAAGTAAGTAGTTAATATTGAAAGTAATAAACAAACAAACATTTATTTCGATTTTTGTACAATGGTTATCTTTCTATAATTAAGAGTAACTTATAAGTAGACATGTAATTGAACTAATAAGTAAGAGGGTAATACATACAGTTAAATGTAGTTTTCCTAGAAAATAATAATACTCTAATTAAGATGTTAACAATAATGTTAATAATAAAGTAGTAATAATAACACTCGATACAGGATCGTTATTATCGGCATCATCACCATATTTGTTTTCCTTACAATGAGAATAATTAGTTCTTAACTTAGAGAACAGAGAAGGCGATATCAGTTTACATATAGAGAGGTTAGTGTTTAAGGAAATAGCATTAAATCATTAAGTTTAGTTAATGTGTGTGCAGCAACTATTTGTCCATAAGAAAACTATATAGTTTGCCTTTGAAAGCTGCGAAGGAGAATGAATTTTTAAGATGCTCTGGAATATTGTTCCAGAGTGTTGGCCCTTTAATAGTGATCATCTTTGAACCTGCTTTTGTGTTTGTTCTCTGAATAAATAGCTCAATACTCTGTCTTGTGTTAGCTCATCTGACTAGGAGAGTACGCCATAAGAAATGTTAAATATATTCATAAAATCAGGCATTGATAAGGCCAGTCAATATAATTCCGCAGTACTATTCAAAATATCTGATGAAACTCGATTTAAAGTTTGCCAAAATTTCTTGAGCCTGTTAAAATGGCAAATCTAAAGAATGACTAAATTGTTCCGGTTTTACGTCTCGGACTCCATTTTCTACCAAGGGCTAGGACGGTTGTCCTCTTGCGAAGGACTTGTTTTGGCAGATGTAATCGTTACCCTGAGTGCATAACCATGACTAAATTCGTATCTCGAAATCGCCATTTTATAGTGAACAAACATGCAACACTATCTCCAATTTCTGTCTTTTATTTTTTATCTACCATATCATTATTCAATATATGTAGTCACCGTGGCTCAAACGGTAGCGTCCGCGACTCTGAGGCGTCAGGTCGAGGGTTCGCGCCCCGTCACGGTCTGAGGTTAGCAAGGACATGCACTCAGGGTAAGGATTACATATGCCAAAACTAGTCCTTCGCAAGAAGGCAACCGTCCCAGCCCTTGGTAGAAAAGGGACTCTGTGACGTAAAACCGCAACAATTATTCAATATATCTTCATCTAAGCCTAGTTAAATATACTATAGAAATACAAAAAAACTGTGTATATCTCAAGAAAATGTTGGAATATGGGACTAATTTCATCTTGAACGGACAGTGTTGAAAAGTCATGTATGACCGTAATCACTGTCATCTTGTTAGACGGGCAAATGGGTTAGTTAACACTGTCAGGTCGAGGGTTCGCGCCCCGTCACGGTCTGAGGTTAGCAAGGGCATGCACCCAGGGTAGCGATTACATCTGCCAAAATAAGTCCTTCCCAAGAAGGCAACCGTCCTAGCCCTTGGTAGAAAAGGGAGTCCGTGACGTAAAACCGGAACTCCCTAGCAACCTCCTTTTTTATTTCCTTAAGCCTTGGCCAGTCTGCTATAGCACCCAAAGTAAAAAAAAAAAAATGCATTTCGATTTCGTACATTAAGTGACAAAAATACTGACATTGAAACTAGTTTTAGGAATATGAATTATTTTATTTTACGTTTCACGTCACTATTGGACATTCCGAGTCGAAAATTCTATCGCTACGTTATGGCGTAGCTTTAAAAAAATATGGGAACTTGCAACACAGAGGAATGATAGAGTTTCTGTTTCATGAATCAGTGCACTGGGTTGTGTCAGGAAAGGCATCCCGCCTTAAAACTTGAGTCAAACCGAGTCCAGTCTCCAATAGGCAAGCTAGAAGCAGAGACCCTATGAGAACACGAGAAATGTCAAAGAATACTATATATATGCTACAATGTACCATTGCCAAACACGAAACTCTAATAGAGGTTCTGTCTTTTGTACTGAGGAAGAGGGCGTAGCACATCATTTGCAGACACAAAAGGTTACTGTCAATCAAAATGAATGTTTACAGGGGCACTGAAAAAAATCTTGAGGGCTGCGAACAAACGGGAGTCAAATAAGTTGAAATCATGCAACAAATCTAAGTGCTAACAGCGTGTGTGTGTGAGTGTGTGTGTGTGTGTGTGTGTGTGTGTGCATATATATATATATATATATATATATATATATATATATATATATATATATATACTATTATCCAAGATTTTTTTTTTTTTTTTAAGATCTAAGGGGACTCGAACTCGCCTCGCAAGCTACAAAATCATGCTGTCATAACCAGATTTACCATTACACGTCTGTTGTATTGGCACAGCTGATTAGGGCAGCATGACTTTGTAGCTTGTGGCGCGAGCTCGAATACCCTGCTGTTCTAAAAGATTCTAGTGGATAATGGTATTGTTAGTATCACGGCTTAGTTATATATATATATATATATATATATATATATATATATATATATATATATATATATATATATATATATATATATATATATATATATATGTGTGTGTGTGTGTGTGTGTGTGTGTGTGTGTGTGTGTGTGTGTGTGTGTGTGTGTGTGTCAGGCATCTATATGAAAATAACAATATAAAAAAACAAATAAAAACACAAACCTCAAAACATCCCGATTAGAGTGATACACTACACATTAAAAAAAAATATAGAAGAAAATTAATTCAATATAAATAAGATAGGAATATATAAGGCTTTGCTAGTTTGCACGTCAACTATAATATTTCTTAACACTACAAAGTTTCAAACACCATCAAATGAATAAGCAAAAAGGAGGGTGAATGGATTAAAATAAGCAGTTGCATTGAACATTGTATGTCATAAATAGCATAAAATCTCTTCC
>JAXCGZ010011361.1:150000-170000 GCA_037179515.1 Halocaridina rubra
AGAGAGAGAGAGAGAGAGAGAGAGAGAGAGAGAGAGAGAGAGAGAGAGAGAGAGAGAGAGAGAGAGAGAGAGAGAAGACGCTTTGTTGTACTTTTGATATGTAACAACAATGGTACTGTACCACAATGGTACCACAACTTCGTACCATGTCCATATTGATTGTTCAAAAGACTGCATAAAAAAATAGACGTCTAGACCATAATGCAAATTGCAATAAATGAATTCTACCAAAAGACATAAAATATCTAACAGAAAAAAATAAAAAGAAAGGTATTTAGCCGTCTATAGCTCATTTCAAGAACGACAAATTTTTAAAACCGCTTTTCAAGTAAATATAATTTAATGCGAATATTTGGTTAGATAATTAAATTCCCTTGTATATCTTAATTATATAACTACATCATGATAATATCTTCACTGGAGTACTCTGAAGATTATGAGAATGACACCATCATCTTGAATAAAGTTGAAGACCAAGAAGGGTCTTTTAGTACGTGAAGCTAGTCACGTCCGCCTTCTAAACGGCTCCAGTAGGAAAGCAGCCAAACAGGGTCTGATGAGAGGATAGTCCTATGCTACTATCTTCACCTATTCTTGAGAATAGTTTAGGATAGAGAAATTCTATTTAATAAGGAACCACGCAGTTATTTTAATGAAGATGTATGGGGTTTTAAGCTGAGGATCAACTTAAGAAACGTACTTTGTTTCAATGAGCAAGCGTAAAATATAGCTGTTACAGGGGCGTAGAAAACAGGAAGACAGAAACAGTGATGGACTGAACTGTATACAGAAAGATATGTAAGCCTCCTGGCTAGTACAGTGATAACGCGCTGGCCTCGCTTTCGCGAGGTCGACGAATCGCGCCTCGCCCAGGCAAGAGAGTTTAAGCTGTTTACTGGGGAGGTTACTGCTGCGGCTGGTCACCACAGTGGGGGTTGGGGCCTGTGCCTGCTTACGACCGCCCTATGGGTCATCCATGACCAGTTCCACCCATCCATAGGTGGAGAATCTAAAAAAAAAAAAAAATATGCAAGAGAAGAGTTTAGAAGAGAATTATGTGTCCGTAGACATAAGTAGAGCATGGATCTTGTTTAGCGACCCCATATAAGAGTGGGAAATGATGAAAACTAAGACTTTTTGCACTAAACTCAAATAGAATGAGCTAATACAAGGTAAAACCGCATCATAACGTAAATGTTTCTAAAGATTTTTAGATACAATAGTCATAAAACCTTAAAAAAAGAAGATTTTTTTTTTAATTCTATGGTCTCTAGGACATGAATTTTGACATAAATTACTGCGAGTATTCAACGATTAAAATATCCAATGCACAGAAGTGAAAAAATATCGATTAATAATGACAAGCTTTGTGATTATTATTACCATCCTTTTCTAAGAGAGATATCCCGTGGCGGATTATAAAATCAGAAAAAACAACAGGTTAGGTTAGGTTAGATTAAATTAGAATAGGTTAGGTAGTTTAGGCTAAGTTAGACTTTTTTGTTACTTTTTTTTTGTAAGACTTTTAACCTGTGACTATTTAGCCTATGACTTTCTTACCTGGATTCATATATCCAGGGCCCAATTCACCAATATTAATAATATTAATCTCTTCTACTCTGGAATAAAATTCATATGAGTTTTTTTTTTTTATGATGGTGACACCAGGACGGGCCAAAAATAATAAAATAAAACAGCCCTCATCGGGCCTGGGCACGAAAAATACATAAAGAGAAACAGGGATGGAGAGTGTAATGACTTGTCAGATGTGAAGGGATGATAAAAGATGTGTAATGAATATCAAATAATATTCTAAATATAGTTTTCCATATAATCGTTCCTGATATAGCATTTTTAAATAATGTATGTACACACAAACACACTAAAGTACTACCTAACTTGAGTCCAAATCCGTATTCTATAGAAAAGAAAACTAACCCATTCACTGGAGGAGCAAGCCAGCTTAAATCGGAGCCGGTCTCAAGACCGGATCAGTGGCGAGAGTTGCTGACAGGAAGGGTATCCGGCCGTAAAACTTTCCATGTCAAAGACAATGATAGTCTCCAGAAGGCTTGTAAAAAAACAGCGACCTAAGTATATGAATATGGGAGAAGCTACACTGACACCATTCATGAGTATACAATGTCTTTTTTTTTCATTTTGATGCTACAAATAATCCCCATTCAAATGGGGCTGGACACAGACAGGTTGGAGTATGGGAGCTAAAGCTGGATTTCCTTCTCAACGCCCCGTGCTGGGTACCAACACAGTATTCAAAATTTTACATTGTGTCATACATAGATTTAGCTAAAACAGCTTGATTCGAGTCATGAAATTTTGTTACAAATATGCATAATTTCGACATCAGAGACAATAATAACCTAATGAGTCAGAAAGAATTGTCATGCCGGGAATGACTTGAGAACAGTTTCTAGAATTATGGCTCCTAACAGCCGCTGATGTAAACATTAACTACTAAACATTTTATACTATATATTACTTTTAATTAATAATAGCAGAGTGTTCTTCTGCCATCAGTCAATTGCTACAGTATAATTTATTCATAAGTACTAGCAATGATTTTTTTTTAATGAATTAATAATTCTATTTTGATATTTGGTCTATATATGATCAAATATAAATTGTAATGTTAATAACTTAATATTACTGGGAGTACCCTTGAGTACATCTTCCCATGTACATACATACATACATATACCTTGGCTGTTTCCCCCTTTAATTGGGGGGTAGCCGACATCAAGAAAGGAAAACAAATAGGGGGATTACTTTGCTCTATGGGCAATGACGAGGGAGCTAGCGACCGTTCAGATGGCACTGCTGGAGTGCCACAGCCCATCCTCCCGGCTCTTGTACATGTATTTGATTAATTAAAAGAAATGAGAAAAGATACTGTCAGTGATAAGAGAATATATTGATAACAAAATATAAAGCAGATAACATAAGAAAAAATATATAAGAAACATTCACTAATTATGTAAGTTATCAGTTGGGTCGTTGACCCCCCCAGTTGACTTTGTTGCTTGAATAATAATAATAATAATAATAATAATAATAATAATAATAATAATAATAATAATAATAATAATAATAATAATAATAATAATAATAATATATACAGTTTATATGCAGATATGCTTGCCACATCTTATATATTATATCTCATTTTCTTGTTCGCCAACTTCCACAGTAACAACCATAATTCATGTTAACCTTCTTCTTCTTCTTCTTCTTCTTCTTCTTCTTCTTCTTCTTCTTCTTCTTCTTCTTCTTCTTCTTCTTCTTCTTATTATTATTATTATTATTATTATTATTATTATTATTATTATTATTTTATTACTGTTGTTGTTGTTAATGGGGGCACTTATAGTCCACTCCCATTGATTTTGTCCTTGCTTTTGCAATATCAATGAGAGTATTTTTGTAGATAGACGTGACCTTCATTTAGTTCTTTTCATATCTATGTACATTACGGCATGGGGGTTGATCATATAACCAAGCGCACCTGGGTATTGGGTTGTGCCATGGCCCTCTTTCCTCTGGGATGGTGGGATAATACCACCTCCGTGTTTCCTGCGCTTCGTAACAGTTGACACTAAATGGGACGGAGCTGAAGTGAATGATTCTCCCACTCTGTATTGTCTTCCTGCTGAGAGCCAAAGAGAAGGGGTATATTCTAGCAGGAGAGATCCAAACAGAATCCTAGCAATCGGATCTCTGAATGTGCGTGGCTGTTTTGTAAGAGAAAGTAAAAGTAAAAAGGAATAGATAGGTAGTATGTGTGTGAAGCGTAGGAAGGATGTGCTAACACTGAGTGAAACTAAGATGAAAGGAATAATGAAGTGACATTGGGAGCGTGATTGGTAGGGTGTTTGGAATTGATTGAAGGCGAGGAAGAGAAGGAATGGTTCTGTTGGTAAGTGAGAAAATAAGTAAGTGTGTAGTGGAATGGAGGGAAGTAACGTCTAGAATTTAATGGGCTTAAATGAGATTGGGATGCGAGGTTTGGCTATTTGTGAGTGCCTTTAGCTCTGGCAGTGAGAGAAATGAGGAAGAAAGAGAAAAGTTTTAGAATAAATTGAACGAGTATGTAGAGGACTTGGGAATGAATGTGAATGTGGTGTTGATGGGAGATTTGAATGCTAGAGTAGGAAATGAGCCAGTCGATAGTGTATATGGGAAGTGTGGGGTACCTGGTGTATATGAAAATGGAGAGAAGATGATAGAATTGTGTATTTAGATAAACGTTGATTGCATAAGTAAACATAGGTCAGAGTACATAATGGCAGAGTAGATGACAGAGCATTAATGGATTATATTAAGGTGGACAGGAGGGTGAGTGGAGTATTGGATATAAATGTACTAAGAGGAATTCATCCATCCATCCTGAATTCAAAGCCATATTCCCCCTTATAAAGGGGTGACTGAGCCAAAGAAAATACTTTGACTTTTTGTTAGAAGTAAATACAGAGGAGGGGATTCCCAGTCCCCTCGCTACTGAAGTGTTAGAACTGAGTGAACTGGATAAGAAAGAGAAATAATGTGAGTATAAGGTCAGTCTGAAGAGTGCGTGGAAAGCAGTGAAATAAAAAAGTGGAGGAGGGAGTGGAAGAGGAATGTAAGTGTTTTAAGGAGAAAATTCTGTAGTGTACTGAGGTAGTGTGTAAGATGAGACTAATGAGTAGCAGTAGAAGAAAAGGTAGTGAATGGTGGAATGAAGAGGTGAGAGCAGTATAAACTGAAATGAAGCAGGCATTTGAGGTATGGTTGGAAAGAGGTATTGGAGAGGTATATGAAAGGCATAGTGCATAGAGGAGACTAGCAAAGTGTGTGGTGAGGGAGGCAAAGAGAAAAGCAGATGCAAAATGGAGTACATATATGTCAGAAACTCTTGAAAGGAATAAAAAGGTATTTTGAGAGGAAGTGAAAAGAATATGGAAATGTGAGTTTAATAGGGAGGAGAGGTTGAAAGGAACAGATAAGAACTACTAAATTAAGGCAATGAATGTGCTTGTGGGAGATGAATGGAGAATGCCAGTGTTAGGTGAGGAAAACAATAGTGAGATATAAAATGAGGAAATACAAATGATGTTGAGAATAATGAAAGCATGTTAAGGGCAAGGGCCAATTGAATGGTTGTCAAAAGGTAGGGAGACATAAGCTGAATATATGGTGAGGCTGTTGACTGCATACTTCAGGAGAGGGAGGGTCCCAGTTGATTGGAGGAGTGCTTGTGTAGTGCCATTATATAAAGAGTAGGGAGACACTTACGAGTGTAGTAATTTTAGAGGATTTAGTTTATGGATTGTAGTTGGTAAAGTATATGGAAGAGTGTTGAACAAGAGAATTAGGAAATGTACAGAGAGCTTGACTGGGGAATAACAGTGTTGGTTTGGGAGAGGAAGAGGATGTGTGGATCAGGTGTTTGTGGTGAGACAGGTGTGTGAGAAGTTTTTTATAGAGAGGTAAGAGGTCTTTTTGGGCTTTTATGTACTTAGAAAATGCATACGACAGGGTTGATAGAGTGGTGATGTAGAGCGTATTGCGATTAAAAGGAATAAGTGAAAGATTATTAAATGCAGCCAAGAGTTTTTACATGAGTAGCAATGCATATGTTAGAGTTAGGAATGGTATGAGTGATTGATTTTGATGAATGTGGAGTTACGTCAAGGTTGTGTAATGTTGCCACTATTGTTTAATGAGTATATGGATGGAGTGGTAAAGGACGTAAATTGAAGAATGCTAGGCAGAGGTTTGAAATTCGTGGGTGAGAATGGGAGGTTGTGTAAGGGAATCAATTGTTATCTGCAGATGAAGATGAAATGAAGCATTTGGTAACTGAGTTTTGAGAGTGTGTGTAAGAAGAAAGGTGCGGGTGAATATTGGTAAATGTAAAGTCATGAAATATATGAGGGGTGTTAATGTTGGCATACTGAATGTATTCGTGACTGGAGAGTTGCTTGTGGAAGCTGAGAGTTTTAGGTATTTTCAGAGTATTTTTGTATGAATTGAAGACCAGGCTTCGGGAGCCATAATCTATTACATGGAAAAAAGTATATTCACCTTTACTGTACATACTGACAAACATACATCCTCTCAGAAGTGGATAAAGAATACACACACACACACACACACACACACACACACACACACACACACACACACACACACACACACACACACACACACACACACACACATAATGACAGAAGATCAGGGGATGGGGCCTCATTAAGACTGTTATACACAAATGCTGATGGATTAGCTGGTAAGGCAGTAGAATTAAAAGATAGGATTCACAACAGTAAGGCAGATATAGTAGCAATTACAGAGACTAAGTTGAGTGAGGACATAAACAGTGTCACAGTTTTTCCTAAGGGCTTCAGAATACTAAGGGTTGAAAGGTCTGAGAGAACTGGTGGAGGGATAGCACTGCTCATAAGTGAAAGGATTCAAGTTGAAGAAATAAACTTGGCTATAGAAAGTGAGTTCAAGGAATTTCTTGTTGCTCGCACAAATACTGGGTCAGAGAGCATTATAATAACTGTTGTATACAACCTACCAAGGAACCAAAATAGGCTTGAAGTTTATGAGGAAAGTCATATAGGTACTATTGAAGTCATAAACTCAGTTGTTAACATGGCACGGGAAAAAAAATGTAGGATTTTGATTATGGGAGACTTTAATCATAAAGAGATAGACTGGATAAATCTTGACCCACACAGTGGTGAGGACTCATTCGGGGCAAGATTCCTAGATTGCGTACAAGGGAATTTCCTACACCAACATGAAATGGAACCAACAAGGGCCAGGGGTGGGGATGAGCCATCACTACTTGATCTAGTGTTCACAGATAATGTGTTGGATATTGAAAAAATTGAGTATGAACCACCAATTGGAAAGAGTGACCACTGTGTGTTGTTGATGGAGTATATCATTGAAGATATTCTTCCTGAGAGTAGAGGCACTGAGGACATGAGGAGGAACTATCCGAAAGGAGATTACATCAAAATGAATGAGCTTTTTACAGTTATTGACTGGAGAACCTTATTTTACAACAAATCTGTACAAGAAATGTATGACATCTTTTGTGAGAAATATGGGAAGATAGTAGATTGCTGCATACCTGTCACCAAAGTAGGTGTAATTCATGCCAGAGAGAAATGGTTCGATAATGGGTGTAAAAGAGCTAAGGAGTGGAGAGACAAATGCTGGAAAAGGTATAGGAGGAGAAAAAACATAAATGTCTGGCAAACCTACAAAAGAGCAAGAAATGATTACCTAAGTAAAAGGAGAGAGGCAGAGAGAGACTATGAGAGGGACATCACCTGGAAGGCTAAAGAAAATCCCAAGCTTTTCCACAGCTTTATCAGAGGAAAACTGAAGGTAAAAGAACAGGTTTTAAGGCTAAAGAGAGCGGATGGAAGCATCACTGAGATGGATGAAGAGATCTGCAAAGAATTGAACAAGGAGTTTCAGTCAGTATTTACAGTAGAAAATACCCCACCCCCTCAGATTGCAGTGATAGAAGCTCAAGGGCCGGTATTAGAGAACATCAACCTTACAGCCACAGAGGTATGCAAAGCGCTGATGGATTTAGATGTTCATAAAGCTACAGGTCCTGATGACATATCCCCTCATGTGCTTAAAAAATGCGCAAACTCAATATCAGTGGTACTAAGTATCATATTTAAAAAGTCACTGGAGTCAGGGGAGACTCCAAGATGCTGGAAACAAGCAAATGTGATACCTATCTTCAAAAAGGGAAGGAGGGATACGGCTCTGAACTATAGACCAGTTTCCTTGACCAGCATAGTTTGCAAAGTTATGGAGAAACTACTAAGGAAACATATCTCTCTTCACTTGGAATCCTTCAACTTTTTGTCAGTGAGGCAACATGGCTTCAGAGAAGGTAGATTAACAGTAACAAACTTATTAGAATTTTATGATGAGGTAAGCCGAATCTTACAGGAAAGAGAGGGCTGGGCAGATTGCATATTCCTAGACTTCCAGAAAGCGTTTGACACTGTTCCACATGGGAGACTTATTAGGAAGCTGCAATCAATGGCTAGAATAGGTGGAAATGTTTTAGAATGGATAAAAACTTACTTAGAAGGAAGGGAACAGAGGGTTAGAGTAAGACACTCAGTGTCTGAATGGATAAGAGTTAGTAGTGGAGTTCCACAGGGTTAAGTTTTAGGGCCACTTTTGTTCCTTGTATATGTAAATGACCTACCAGAGTGTGTAAATTCATTCATGAATATGTTTGCAGATGATGCAAAGATTGTGAAGAAAGTAAAAAACGAGAACAATGGTAGAGAACTTCAGGAGGATCTAAATAATCTGCATGAGTGGTCAGAAAAGTGGCTAATGAAATTCAATACTTCAAAATGTAAGATAATGAGAATGGGTACAAGTGCAAGAAGGCCCAAGCTTGACTACTCGGTGACTGGAGTACAACTTCAAGAGACAGAAAATGAGAGAGATCTAGGAGTAAACATACTGGCAGATTTGTCTCCAGAAATACATATAAATGGCATAGTAAGGGTAGCATATGCATTCTTATCAAATGTAAGGGTAGCCTTCAGGCACATGGACAAGGAAATGTTAAGAAATATTTATGTAACCTATGTGAGGCCAAAACTCGGATGTCGTATGACTTCCGGTATGCTGAAGCCAGAATCTGAAACTTGTAACAAATCTTGAGGGGTAACGGTTGGTCGAGGGCACAGATATTTTATTACATGCCCTCACTTTTATTGAGTTTTGGGTACAGACCATGTTTTCCCTTGGGACCACCAAGATTTGTTACTAGGCACCTGGAACTAACCACTGGCGCCATGCACCCCCCAAGAGGCCTACAGGATAAGGGACCCTCGGTCCTCGAAAACACCACAAGTCGTGAAGAGAAACATGTGAGGCTAGAAGTCAAGGGTGGAAATAGAATACTCTCCCAATTGTTTTCTGCGGTACAGCCAATGTTTGTAGAAAGTGTCAAGGAGATATATGACCGGACCCATGAGACTTGGCATCCGACATGGAGTGCCTGAGGAGGGTGGGAAAGGCCAAGAAGTTAGCCAATTCCTAAACCACAAGAAACACAAACATTTAACCCGTACGTATGTACATGCCCTGGAGAGTTACCCAATAGCCACGCTCTGACCTGGAACTTTTCCGTTCTATAGGTTTGTTGAAATTGCCCCGCCCCGAAATAGGGAGGGACTCCACTTCGAACCTGGCGTTGATTTGCAGGACTGGATGTCACTCGAGTTCATTGGCAGGATTGGATGTTAAGCCACGCCCTGCCCCGGGGGTATTTCAAGAACCACCCAGGGCAGACACGTTAGTTAGAACTTTGCCCGGGGCACGAATAGATCATAGATTGTGATAGTCATAGGGTGGGGGCATTGAGGCGTCGAATGTGTTGCACTCTAGAATAAATTAAGATAAAGGAATCACTGCTTGTCCATTCTTACCTTGTACCCGTCTGGTACTAATAATTATAACGTAGTGAATAACAATACGTCAGTGGTGGCAGCGCAGTACGGATCATCACGCCTGGAAAACATACGAAGAGACAGGTGAATGCCAGTGCAGACCCGTGCGGAGAAAACAAGAATGGCAAACGCACAAGACCAATATCTCCCAAATTGGGAAATGGGCGACGACGAGAAAGACCGGAAAATTCTCGAATTGGAGGAGCAAGTGCGGCCCCTACAAGCACGCGCCGACGCCGCTCCGTCGAGAAGGAACCTGGTCGACGACGACAACCCCGACAGCGAAACCGACGCCTCAAACATCGACGAACAGCCTGCCGCTCCGAACCCCGTGGTGACACAGGGAACGCAGCAGGCCATGCCCCCTATCCGTGCCCTGGTGGTAAAGGCGCCACGAGTCAAAGATTCACCTTTACACTTTGACGGCGCAAACGTGAAAGGCCTCGAGTATCCATCCATATTTCCCGCAGCCGATTTTTTGACACACTTAGGTTTGCGGATGAGAAGTGCCGAGTGGACCGACGAGTACCGAATTAACGAAGTAGTACAAAGGTGCACCGGATTCGCGGCCGAGACCCTTGGTAGAGACGAATGGTCGGAAATAAAACAGTGGGAAATTTTTAAGGATCGGTTCCTAAAAATGTTCACAGTGCGACAGAGCGAAGACACGCTCATATCTAAGATCCAAAACAGTCCCCGAAGGCGGGGAGAGCAGTTGAGTTGGTACGCGAGAAGGATTGAAACGTTAACGGGTTCAGTGAGTGAAATTGTCGATAACTCGTACATGCGACAAAGTATTGTGCGGAGCGCCTTACGGAAAACTGTTCCGGAGAAATGCCACTTTCTGTTGAAATCCAACATCCCGGTCCCCGAGCTCGTGCGTCTACTGCTGAATTGGTTCGAGAGCCACCCTGGTCATGGGCTTTCGGAAGAGGAAATTGATAGAGAAAGACTCTTAGGACCGACCGCGGTCCCCGTCGCAGCCATGACGAACGAGCGAGGACCGAGGTTCCGAGACACGCAGGCAAGATGGTGCGCAAGGTGTGGCGGCACAGGTCACTCCCAGGATTGGTGCGTGGCAACGGCCCCACCGGACGTAGTCTGCTACAACTGTCTGGGGGCCGGACATCGGGTTAAAAGATGCCCCTCGCCGAGGATAACTCACGGAGTTGGGCAACAGGCGTTCTGGAAACAAAAAAAAACGCCGATGCCCCGACGGGAACCCCCAGCGAACGGTCCGAACACCTCCGGTCGAGGAGCTATCGCTCCTCCCGAACGAGAAGTCGTGGACATCACAAGACCACCTCCGCAGCGCAGATAAGTACTTGTAGTTTCTATCTAATGAGTAACGGGATCTTGCTAATAGAAATTGCGGTCGGTGGACTCCGCCAAGTTGCTTTGTTAGATACGGGCTCAGCCGTATCATTAATTGACCGTAGTATTGTTGCAGACCCCCTCACTAAATTAGATACGCCAGTAGTTATTACCACTTTGGGCGATAATACCCCGAACTTTGTTAGAGTTAAAGAAGTGGTGAAACCCGTGATTGCATTTGAAGGGTGCCCCACAAGATTTAAATGTGCTTTTTTTGTTGTACCTAGGCTAAGTGTTGAACAGGCGAAAGTAATAATTGGTTTCGAGGACATGGTAAAAATGGGAGTCAGTATTGTTAATGCACGCGGTAAAACTACCGTAACGGTAAATGAGAGCGAAATAGTTGCACGTTCCGCGCGCGCGTCAGTGTCTGCATGCGTGTTGAAAGAGAAAAACGATGACTACATCGTGACGCTTCGGGAAGAAATTATTGAGAGCGGTACTGCATGCGTTTTAGAAGTTATTACCTCGCGAGTAATCCCGAACGCTCGAGCCTTATGCGCAGAATTTGTCGGAGAATACGCGGATTTTTTTCCTAATAAACTGCTAATGGTCCCTGAGGGATCGCGGAAATTAACTGTGATGTGCGCAAACATGTCGCCGATCCCGCTAGTTATTCCTAGAAACACGAAAGTCGCCGAATTCGAGGAAGTGCGCGAGTGTTACAGCGTAAATTTCACAAGGGTCGCGGAAGACCCCGAGCGTATCATAAATTTGCAGGCGTTAGCGAGAGGACTGAGCGCTGCTGAACATTCTACTTTTATGACTGAACTTGTCGCTAAATATTATGATGTTTTTGCGTTAGATAACGACCCCCTTGGAGAATGCACTCTCATGCCTTTTGATATTAACACAGGAAGTCACCCCCCCACCTTTGTCAAACCCTATCGCACTCCGTTTGTATACGAAAAAAGGTTAGAGGAAATGGTGTCTGATTTAGAGAAAAAGGGCGTCATTAGCTTGTCTAAAAGCCCTTGGCACAGTCCCATAGTGGTAGTTAAGAAGAAAGACGGAGATCTTCGATTGTGCGTGGATTTCCGCAAACTAAATTTGCTCACAGAAGGCGATAAATTCCCCCTCCCCATAATTGAAGATGTATTGTGTCACGTCAGCGGCGCTAAGTATTTTACCACTCTCGACCTCCTGGCGGGTTACCACCAGGTAGTCCTAGAAGAGAGGAGTAAAGTGAAGACCGCTTTTTCAGTAAATAATAAACTTTACGAGTATAATCGTTTGCCTTTTGGGTTAAAAAACGCCCCCAGTCATTTTAGCAGACTCATGACAACCGTTCTCCTGGGCCTCATCGGTAACGCCGTGTTAGTGTATTTAGATGATTTAGTCATAATCGGACAAACCTTTGAAGAACACGCCCGGAACCTCATTTCAGTTTTAGAAGCCTTAAGACAGAATAACCTGCGCGTGAAATTGTCTAAGTGTCAGTTTTTCAAAGCCGAAGTAGAATTTCTCGGGCACAAATTGTCATCCGCGGGTGTGGCAGTATTACACGATAAAGTAAGAGCCATTGAAAAGTTTGCACGGCCAAAAACGTGTAAAGATGTTAGATCATTTCTCGGACTTTGCTCGTATTACCGTAAATTCATTGAGAAGTATGCGGACATTTCCCGTCCCTTAGACAGGCTCCGAAATGCTCACCAGATTTGCTGGACGTCCGAGCACGAGACCGCATTCGTAGCTTTAAAGAAAGCCCTAATGTCCACTCAAGTACTCGCTTACCCTAAATTTGATCGGGCGTTCTACGTCACGTGCGACGCTTCCGACGTTGCGATCGGCGGAGTAATATCGCAGGACGATGACGAGAAGAGAGACCGCCCCATTAGTTTCGCTTCCCGGGCGCTCACCGACACTGAGCGGCGGTATTCTACCATCGAACGAGAAGCACTCGCTATCGTGTTCATACTAGAAAAGCATAAATATTTCCTACTTGGATATCCAGTAATAATTCGTAGCGATCATCTGCCGTTGAAGTACGTGTATGCAAACCCGCTAAATAACCAAAGGCTTTCCCGATGGCTGTTAAGACTTATGCAGTTTAATATACAGGGGTTTGAGTATGTACCCGGAAAAAGTAACAAAGTAGCAGATGCCCTGAGCAGGGGAGTGCGGGAAGCCCCCGCCCTGGCCATTACCCGTTCAATGAGGAACGCGGGCCATCGGACTGTGGACACGAACCGTCCTGCAACTGCGGGAGCCGATCCCGATTCCGCACACACACTCCTTCAGAGTGGTGGGGAAAAACATCCTTATAAGGTACCTAAAAGCATGAATGGGGGGAGTGAAGGTGAGCGAGGACCGAGTGAAAATTGCGAGACTGAGCATGAGAATGAGCGAGCGAGTATGAATGAGGGAGGGGAGGGCTTTTGTGGGTGGAATCGAGAGGAGCTCGTAAGGAAGCAGGACGAGGACGCGTTGTGGGGAGAGGTAAAGAAACTCCTACAAGGAATAAATGGCGAAGTCCCTGTTAAAATTAGACGCCAAATAAAGTTATTCGTAACCGAAGGTGGAATCTTGTATAAGATGTTTAAGAGAAAAGACGAAGAGGGGGGATACGCGGCAGTACTCCCCGAGGAATTCCACCGTCACGCCCTCTTTCTGTGTCACACGAGTCCCGCCGCCGGCCATATGGGAATTGAGAAAACGTATCGGTTGCTAAGTACCCAATTTTATTGGAAAGGGATGTATAAGGACGTCGTAGAGTACGTAAAGAAATGCCACGTGTGCAATTGCTTCAAAAGACAGCCTAATACAGTTCCCCCTGCCCGGATTTGGCCGCGATGCAGTTTTAAATGGGAGAGAGCCCATTGCGATTTGATAGGCCCCTTACCCCGATCATATGATGGCTACTTATACATATTCGTACTCACAGACGAATGCACAAGATATACCTTCACGTACGCGATGAAGGATAAGAGCGCGGCTTCGGTCGCCGTTGCCCTGTACCAGTTCACATTAGTATTTGGATTCCCTCGAGAAGTCGTAACTGATAATGGACGCGAATTTATGAACGAAGTTTTCAAGGGGTTATGCGAGTTGGCACGAGTTCGCCATGCCGCGGTCCAAGCGTATCGGCCGCAAGCTAACGGGTTAGTAGAGCGGCGAAATGCCTCCATTATTACACTATTACGCCAACTCGCTGCCTCTGACCCCCAAGGATGGAACCTGCACCTGAAACAAGCGGAGCAGGCCCTGAATTTTGCATATCATAAATCCATCGGGGACTCCCCCTATTTCTTAGTGTTTGGGGAAGATCCCAAATTACCCTGGGACACCTTCGCCCCGCAAAAGCTCTTGCCTGTGTATGATATTGAGAGTCTTCGCACGTACGTGATAAATACCGCCAGAAAGACCTACGAACTTACGGCGGCCATCCTGGATAAACAGAAAGAGAGAGATGCAAAAGCGTATGATCTCAGGCATAGCACGAAGAAGCATGAAGTAAAAGTAGGCGACCGAGTCTACGTGAAAAATGTTAACCGCCAGCATAAAATGTCCCCCTTGTATCTAGGTCCATATCGGGTATTAGAGATAGCGCATGACAATATAACCCTTAGAGATTTATGCAGTGATAAAATTTGCCATTTTCATTCCAGCTTGGTCATAAAGAAAGAATGGGAGCTGACAAGAAATGACAACAAAAATGTTACACAGCCATTTCCCGTATTTGAAAGAATGGAAGTTGTCCCGGAAGACGAGGGAACAGGGGAGAAAACAGAACCCATATCCGCAAACCCCCGTAAAAGCTAGTCAGCCGGAGCCCTGAAGGCAAACCTTGGGCAGGATAAGAGCAGAAAGAAAAATGAAATAAAAGGGGTGGTAAAAATAAAAGTACACCACCGTGCGTAAGTATGGGCAGACAGACAGAACGGTCTTATGGCGGACTTCCCCCGTTCTGAAGGAAATTCTGTTGTTTAGTAATTTACATAAGTCAAATTCGAGATAGTAAAAGAATATATATATTTTATGTTTGAATTGTTCATGTACAACTCCGTACGAGGTTATGAAACTTAAGCAAAATGCATTCTTTACTGTTGCTAATGAAATATACTTTTTGTTTTTATTATTGCATACACAGAGATAGACTTTTTATATTCTTTGATACCCGTTCTTGTTATATAGTTTTTTGCATTGAAGAAATCTTTAAAATCTTAATTAAAGAGTTTTGAAAAGATTATCTAGAGATAATTATTGTTAATTACTGTTACTGTTATGAATTTAAAATTATAATTGAGCTAATTGAGATAATTAAGACTCTCAGAAATTATATGTTGAGTTTTAAATGTAAAATTAATGATATTTAAGTCATTATAAGATGTCTGTTAAGAGAAAGATATTTGTACTTTTGTTGATAGTAGTAGAGATATTGTCACATATGATTTTAATCTTTTGCTTTAATTTCATCAGAGTGTGTGCGCTCCGACTCAACCCTCTGATTTATAGCAAGAAAAGGATTGTCATTATAGACGAGGATGTGTATGCTGTTACAGTAAAGTCCTTAGCAATATTAAACAGAAAGGAATGGATTTATGCTTCGACAGTTCTGCAGTTGTACACTAAGTTCTTTTTGCTTTTGTTTTTGTTAATGAGGGAATGAGAATAGCCGCTGACAATAAACGTAAAACTCTATCGATAGTCATTCCTAACGTTTGTTCACTTCCATTTGTTTATTTATTATTTTATTATTAGAAATACTCTGCGACGATTTTTTTATTTTCAGTACAAGTTAAAGGAAGGAAGCCCGTCTCAGCTGACTCATGGGTGGAAACCGCAACGTATTTCAAGGTCGCCCAGTCTCTCTCTCTCTCTCTCTCTCTCTCTCTCTCTCTCTCTCTCTCTCTCTCTCTCTCTCTCTCTCTCCCTCTCTCTCTCTCTCCTACCTTTCACTCGACTCTGAGACTGACAGAGGCTCCTTTCGATGCTAAAGGAATGTTGCCGTCATTGATTCTTCTTTTTGTTTTTTTTCCAGCGAAGCTAGGCGATAATTGTGCCTACATTTTATTGCAGTCGATAGATTGTTGCATGCTGTTATTGCATAAATACTAATAAGACATCGGTAGTACCGCCATTTGCATAAATATTTTTGCCACATGTCGCAACTGTTTAGAGAATAGATAGAACTCCCATTGACAAATTGTGGAGCCAGCGAGTTGCCACTTATGCTCTATATATATACATAGATTATGACAGCAGGAATTTAAATAGTAAAAGAGACTGTGTTAGAATGAGCATTACTATGAAGTATAAGTATAGAACTCTGTTCTTACTTCTGAATGCCAGTCTCCATTGTATATATATTGATATTTCTGATTTAGTATATTTATTTTTATTGTTTATTATTCTTATTTTGATCATGATTATTAGTAATGTTATTATGTTGACTGATATTGTTGCTATCTCTCAATGGCCTGTTGCTAACTATTATTTTTGAAATACAATCAGCAGTAATCTGATGATTTGTATCTTTTATCTGAATTCATACTTGATGTTATTGTAGCCACGGCTAATAAGAATGTTTCTTTAGTGGCTTTTCTCAGTATTTAATGATTGTTTTTATGACTATAGTAAAGTAATACTATGTATCAGTTACCCAGCTAAGTCCCGAATGGTTGGGAATCCTAATCTAATGATGTAGGCAAATGTGCACATAAGGAATATGTTTCCAGGCAACCCCGACCTGCAAGTTCTAAAAGTCTTTAGTTTTGTCCTCTCAAACAAGTCCCTGTTGCCCATTGAATAGAGATTGCAATCACTTGCAGTTGCAGGGGAGGCAAAGTATAGCCTCCGAGTACCAACGTATGGCCATTGTTGGTACCCAGAAGTCATAGGGAACCTTTCTTACAACTGTAGTAGTGACATAGGTTCAAATTTTCATCCCGAGGTCTGCTTCGAAGGTACGTGTGGATTGCAGTACTGAAGAGAAATCGCTGTGACGTTGCAGGTCTCCTACAGGGTGGTCTTAGTCAAGATCGGCCGAGGGTAGGACGAAAAAGCCAGGCTGGAAGGATTAGAAAGGTGCATCGATCGCTTCCTCTTTGTCTTGCCTATCTTGGAAAGAAGATAATTTATGGTAGAGTACGAACCTGGGCCTGCAGCAAGGACGGCGGGGGAGTGAAAAAATGAAATCCCAGAGAGAAACCGTGGAATCACGCCTAGCAAGAATTCATGAGCAAGGGAAAGAGAAAACAAAAGTCTTTAATGTCCTAAAAACACTCTAAAAAGCCATGTAAACGAATTGATGAAATCCCAGAGAGAAAGAAGGGTATTTAAAAATCCCTTATTAGTTGTTGGAAAGAACAACCCACGCTTTAGAACTGAAAAAAATGGGAAAGAAAAGGTCCCCTTTTATTATTTGTTTTACCTAGCTTTAAGATAATTTTAAGCGACAACTCAGAGACTCCTTTAAAGATAGTTTTTGAATAAGTGCCTTTGATGAATTGCATGATTTGCACCGACAGTAATAAGTTGTCTTCTGCTTAAATAATATTAGTGTTTTGCTTTAGCATTATCATTGTTTGAATCATGATTTAATCTTTGTGTTCATTAAGTTCTCATATCAGTTTGTCTCTGAATAGGAATTGCACATTGGAATGATGAATGTTTTCTGACTTTTCACATCGTAACCAATAGTTTGTTTCAGGAGTAGTTTTTTAAGGCCTAATTTTAAGACAAATCAATGCCCCATAGTAACGATAGGAAGTTTCCATTTATGTTATTGTCTATCGCATTTTAAATGTTCGTACATACTAATGTTCTACATGATTTATCTTTTTACTGTAGCTAACCAACTTTTGTAAATCTTTTGAAAAAGGAGAGAAGTAGACACAGTAACGTCATGATCTAAACTAACTTGTGATCTTAATTAGTATTTAATAATGAGTAGTTACACACTGAAATCCTAATGATTAAAGTTAATTTTATTTGTTGAATATAGGAATGTTTGTACTAAAGATTGTTTAGTGTTCATAGAACTAGGAATTCTTAGAAAATAGCTTAAATAATTCGGCCCCATTTCTATTGTAAACTAATGTTAGCTAGGATATGTCCAAGAGCTCTCGAAAAATTATCCCATGCTTCGACTGAAATAAGAGATATTTCAGTTTTGGTTGGGAGGGATGTCGTATGACTTCCGGTATGCTGAAGCCAGAATCTGAAACTTGTAACAAATCTTGAGGGGTAACGGTTGGTCGAGGGCACAGATATTTTATTACATGCCCTCACTTTTATTGAGTTTTGGGTACAGACCATGTTTTCCCTTGGGACCACCAAGATTTGTTACTAGGCACCTGGAACTAACCACTGGCGCCATGCACCCCCCAAGAGGCCTACAGGATAAGGGACCCTCGGTCCTCGAAAACACCACAAGTCGTGAAGAGAAACATGTGAGGCTAGAAGTCAAGGGTGGAAATAGAATACTCTCCCAATTGTTTTCTGCGGTACAGCCAATGTTTGTAGAAAGTGTCAAGGAGATATATGACCGGACCCATGAGACTTGGCATCCGACATGGAGTGCCTGAGGAGGGTGGGAAAGGCCAAGAAGTTAGCCAATTCCTAAACCACAAGAAACACAAACATTTAACCCGTACGTATGTACATGCCCTGGAGAGTTACCCAATAGCCACGCTCTGACCTGGAACTTTTCCGTTCTATAGGTTTGTTGAAATTGCCCCGCCCCGAAATAGGGAGGGACTCCACTTCGAACCTGGCGTTGATTTGCAGGACTGGATGTCACTCGAGTTCATTGGCAGGATTGGATGTTAAGCCACGCCCTGCCCCGGGGGTATTTCAAGAACCACCCAGGGCAGACACGTTAGTTAGAACTTTGCCCGGGGCACGAATAGATCATAGATTGTGATAGTCATAGGGTGGGGGCATTGAGGCGTCGAATGTGTTGTACTCTAGAATAAATTAAGATAAAGGAATCACTGCTTGTCCATTCTTACCTTGTACCCGTCTGGTACTAATAATTATAACGTAGTGAATAACAATACGTCACGAATATGCAGCCCCCTTTTGGAATCCGCACTTGAAAAAGCACATAGCTAAGCTTGAAAAAGTTCAAAGACATGCTACGAAAGTGGTGCCAGAAATACGCAATCTCAGTTATGATGAGAGGCTGAGGGAATTAGACTTACCATCACTCGAAGCTAGAAGAGTGAGGGGGGATATGGTGACAGTCTTTAAATTCCTTCATGGTTATGATAGAGTGGATAGGGATCGATATTTTGATATGGCTGGCTCTAGAACTAGAGGTCATAGTTTGAAGCTTCGTAAGAAAACTTCTTTGCAGGATGTAAGGAAATACTTTTTCAGTGTAAGAGTAGTTGATAATTGGAATTGGCTAAGCGAGGAGGTAGTTAATGCTATCTCAATCCCTAGTTTTAAGGACAGGTATGATAAGTATCACTAAGTATAAAATGGAAGCGATCAGGAGACGGGAAGATACGAGCTTTGGGCTCTTTCCCGTAAACACAATTAGGTAATCACAATTAGGTAATATATCTTTAAGTTGATTGAGGACTTGGCAACAATTTATTTTCTGCGTTACTTTATTCATCATTTGCTTTCTAATAATTTACTTTTCTTTTTACATTTATATATTTTTTCCAGCTAGATGCTTAGAGAAATGCCTTGGGAGAAAAAGATGGAGGAAAGAGCGTATAATGTTACTGTGAGTGTGGATATAATGTTCCCCCTCCCCACACACACACTATGTGCAATTGAGCCTACTATGTGGGTGGTGTTGCTATTACATATCTTTTTTATATTATACTGTTATTATTATTATTATTATTATTATTATTATTATTATTATTATTATTATTATTATTATTATTATTATTTTTATTATTATCATCATTATTAATATTATTATCATCATTATTATAACGATGATGATGATGATGATGATGTTATTATTATTATTATTATTATTAATATTATTATTATTATTATTACTATTACTATTATTATTTTTATTATTATTATTATTATTATTATTATTATTATTATTATTATTATTATTATTATTGTTATTATTATCATTATTATTATTATTATTATTATTATTATTATTATTATTATTATTATTATTATTAT
>JAXCGZ010011361.1:172500-180000 GCA_037179515.1 Halocaridina rubra
TGTTACCAGTGGTGTTCCACAGGGCACTGTTCTTTTGTCGTATGACTTCTGTCATGCTGAAGCCAGCCCGCCATGCTGAAGCCAGAATCTGAAACTTGTAACAGCTCTTGAGGGGTAACGGTTAGTCGAGGCCACGGATATTCTATTACATGCCCTCACTTTTATTGAGTTTTTGTGCCGCCCATGTGTTCCCTTGGGACCACCAAGAGTTGTGGCTAGGCACCTGGAACTAACCGCTGGCGCCATGCACCCCCCCCAAGAGGCCTACAGGATAAGGGACCCTCGGTCCTCGAAAACACCACAAGTCGTGAAGAGAAACATGTGAGGCTAGGGTGAAATAGAATACTCTCCCCAATTGTTTTCTGCGGTGCGGCCGGTGTTTGTAGAGGGCGTCAAGGAGATATGTGACCGGACCCCTGAGGCTTGGCATCCGACATGGAGTACCTGAGGAGGGTGGGAAAGGCCGAGAGTTAGCCCTTTCCTAAACCGCACGAAACAACAACTTATGTTTCGTACGCAGGTACACGCCCAGGAGAGCTGCCCAATAACTCCTCCTCGGAAGTAGGCGGGATTCCACTTTGAACCTGGCGCTGATTAGCTGGACTAGATCTGACTGATTTCATTGGAGAATTGGATGTTAAGCCACGCCCTGCCCCTGGGGGTATTTAAAGAGCCATCCAGGGACAGAGACAGTTAGTTAGAACTTTGCCAGGGGCACGAATAGATCATAGATTGTGATAGTCATAGGGTGGGGGCATAGGGGCATTGAGGCGTCGGTTGTGTTGTACTCTAGAATAAATATAAGTAAAGGATTCACTGCGTGTCCATTCTTACCTTGTAACCACGCTACCTTGTACCCGTCAGGTACTAATAATTAAAGTAAATGTACGTAGGAGGAAAAGCCCTACGGCAGTGGTGTCATTAGATGGGATAATAAAAACCACTACGTCAGTGGTGACGCTCGGTGAGATAATAATAAAACCTCCACGTCAGTGGTGGCAGCGGTGGGATGTGAAAGCGAAAGAATCCCCGTGGGAAACCGGGGAATCGCACCTAGCAAGAATTCATGGATAAGGGACAGAGAAAGTAAAAGTCGTCCTAGACAGAGAAAACAAAAGTCGTCCTAGCCAGAGAAATTAAAAGTCGTCCTAGACAGAGAAATTAAAAGTCATCCTATCCATTGGTCTCTGAATAGTAATATAATATGAAAGTAACACATGTTTTGTTCCAGGAGTAGTTTTTAAGGCTTAATTTTAAGACAAATCAATGCCCCTAATAATGATAGGAATAGAATTTCTGAAGGTAAGGTCTCTTATAGAAATTACTGTTGATGTTATAGTCTATTGCATTTTACATGTTTATACATGCTAATACTCTACTCAATTGTTTGCTAATGTTCTAAATGAGTCATAATCCTACTGTAATTAACTCAATTTTGTCTTTTAAAGAAACGAGAGAAGTAGATGAATTAATGTTTTGATTTAAACTGACCTTTTGATCTTAATTAATGTTTAATATTAGTTTCACACTGGAATTATGTTGTTTAAATATAAGAATATGTTTGTATTTCAGATTTCCAACAATGAAATAGACCCTGCATGCTCTAGTTGTCTGTAAAGGTACTCTCTATATGTTATGTTTGTGTAATTTGTATAGGAATTCTTAGAAAATAGCTTAAATAATTCGGCCCCATTTCTATTGTAAACTAATGTTAGCTAGGATATGTCCAAGAGCTCCCGGAAAACTAGTCCATGCTTCGACTGAAATAAGAGATATTTCAGTTTTGGTTGGGAGGGATGTCGTATGACTTCTGTCATGCTGAAGCCAGCCCGCCATGCTGAAGCCAGAATCTGAAACTTGTAACAGCTCTTGAGGGGTAACGGTTAGTCGAGGCCACGGATATTCTATTACATGCCCTCACTTTTATTGAGTTTTTGTGCCGCCCATGTGTTCCCTTGGGACCACCAAGAGTTGTGGCTAGGCACCTGGAACTAACCGCTGGCGCCATGCACCCCCCCCAAGAGGCCTACAGGATAAGGGACCCTCGGTCCTCGAAAACACCACAAGTCGTGAAGAGAAACATGTGAGGCTAGGGTGAAATAGAATACTCTCCCCAATTGTTTTCTGCGGTGCGGCCGGTGTTTGTAGAGGGCGTCAAGGAGATATGTGACCGGACCCCTGAGGCTTGGCATCCGACATGGAGTACCTGAGGAGGGTGGGAAAGGCCGAGAGTTAGCCCTTTCCTAAACCGCACGAAACAACAACTTATGTTTCGTACGCAGGTACACGCCCAGGAGAGCTGCCCAATAACTCCTCCTCGGAAGTAGGCGGGATTCCACTTTGAACCTGGCGCTGATTAGCTGGACTAGATCTGACTGATTTCATTGGAGAATTGGATGTTAAGCCACGCCCTGCCCCTGGGGGTATTTAAAGAGCCATCCAGGGACAGAGACAGTTAGTTAGAACTTTGCCAGGGGCACGAATAGATCATAGATTGTGATAGTCATAGGGTGGGGGCATAGGGGCATTGAGGCGTCGGTTGTGTTGTACTCTAGAATAAATATAAGTAAAGGATTCACTGCGTGTCCATTCTTACCTTGTAACCACGCTACCTTGTACCCGTCAGGTACTAATAATTAAAGTAAATGTACGTAGGAGGAAAAGCCCTACGGCAGTGGTGTCATTAGATGGGATAATAAAAACCACTACGTCAGTGGTGACGCTCGGTGAGATAATAATAAAACCTCCACGTCAGTGGTGGCAGCGGTGGGATGTGAAAGCGAAAGAATCCCCGTGGGAAACCGGGGAATCGCACCTAGCAAGAATTCATGGATAAGGGACAGAGAAAGTAAAAGTCGTCCTAGACAGAGAAAACAAAAGTCGTCCTAGCCAGAGAAATTAAAAGTCGTCCTAGACAGAGAAATTAAAAGTCATCCTATCCATTGGTCTCTGAATAGTAATATAATATGAAAGTAACACATGTTTTGTTCCAGGAGTAGTTTTTAAGGCTTAATTTTAAGACAAATCAATGCCCCTAATAATGATAGGAATAGAATTTCTGAAGGTAAGGTCTCTTATAGAAATTACTGTTGATGTTATAGTCTATTGCATTTTACATGTTTATACATGCTAATACTCTACTCAATTGTTTGCTAATGTTCTAAATGAGTCATAATCCTACTGTAATTAACTCAATTTTGTCTTTTAAAGAAACGAGAGAAGTAGATGAATTAATGTTTTGATTTAAACTGACCTTTTGATCTTAATTAATGTTTAATATTAGTTTCACACTGGAATTATGTTGTTTAAATATAAGAATATGTTTGTATTTCAGATTTCCAACAATGAAATAGACCCTGCATGCTCTAGTTGTCTGTAAAGGTACTCTCTATATGTTATGTTTGTGTAATTTGTATAGGAATTCTTAGAAAATAGCTTAAATAATTCGGCCCCATTTCTATTGTAAACTAATGTTAGCTAGGATATGTCCAAGAGCTCCCGGAAAACTAGTCCATGCTTCGACTGAAATAAGAGATATTTCAGTTTTGGTTGGGAGGGATGTCGTATGACTTCTGTCATGCTGAAGCCAGCCCGCCATGCTGAAGCCAGAATCTGAAACTTGTAACAGCTCTTGAGGGGTAACGGTTAGTCGAGGCCACGGATATTCTATTACATGCCCTCACTTTTATTGAGTTTTTGTGCCGCCCATGTGTTCCCTTGGGACCACCAAGAGTTGTGGCTAGGCACCTGGAACTAACCGCTGGCGCCATGCACCCCCCCCAAGAGGCCTACAGGATAAGGGACCCTCGGTCCTCGAAAACACCACAAGTCGTGAAGAGAAACATGTGAGGCTAGGGTGAAATAGAATACTCTCCCCAATTGTTTTCTGCGGTGCGGCCGGTGTTTGTAGAGGGCGTCAAGGAGATATGTGACCGGACCCCTGAGGCTTGGCATCCGACATGGAGTACCTGAGGAGGGTGGGAAAGGCCGAGAGTTAGCCCTTTCCTAAACCGCACGAAACAACAACTTATGTTTCGTACGCAGGTACACGCCCAGGAGAGCTGCCCAATAACTCCTCCTCGGAAGTAGGCGGGATTCCACTTTGAACCTGGCGCTGATTAGCTGGACTAGATCTGACTGATTTCATTGGAGAATTGGATGTTAAGCCACGCCCTGCCCCTGGGGGTATTTAAAGAGCCACCCAGGGACAGAGACAGTTAGTTAGAACTTTGCCAGGGGCACGAATAGATCATAGATTGTGATAGTCATAGGGTGGGGGCATAGGGGCATTGAGGCGTCGGTTGTGTTGTACTCTAGAATAAATATAAGTAAAGGATTCACTGCGTGTCCATTCTTACCTTGTAACCACGCTACCTTGTACCCGTCAGGTACTAATAATTAAAGTAAATGTACGTAGGAGGAAAAGCCCTACGGCAGTGGTGTCATTAGATGGGATAATAAAAACCACTACGTCAGTGGTGACGCTCGGTGAGATAATAATAAAACCTCCACGTCACTTTCACCTACTCTATTCCTTCTCTTCAGCAACGATCTTCTTCATTCCCCATCTTCTTCTCTTCTTCACGCCTTTGCCGATGATTCTACCTTATATTTTTCCTCTGCTATTTCTTCACAACCTTCATCTGCTACTTGTAATCAGTCTCGTATCGCTCTTTCTTCTACTCTCAACTCCGATTTCCAGAGGGCATCAGAGTGGGGCACCCAAAATTTAGTTAAGTTTAATGCCTCCAAGACACAGTTTCTGCCTATCTCTTTATCATCTGATAGCCCTATTGAGTTTGAAACTTACGAAGTTTAATCTCTAAATTCTATTAATATATTAGGACTCCAGATAACCTCTAACTAGTCTTGGATGAATCACATAATCCAACTTGATATACTGTATCTGCATCCAAAAAATTAGGGGTTAGGTTTCGTTTTCGTCATTACTTTAATTCTTTACAGCTACTTAAAATTCATAGAGGTCTTATCCGTCCCTGCTTAGAATACTGCTCGCACATCTGAGGTGCTTCTTCTTATACTTAACTCCTTGATAGGGTTGAATCCAAGGCAGTCAGACTCATTAATGATCCTTCTCTTACTTCTAATCAGGATTTTCTTTCTTTTCACCTAAGGTATCGTCCCTTTCTCTTTTCTATCGCTGCTCTGACGAATTTGTGAGTTGCAACCCTCCCTCACTGCTAAGGCCGCTTAACCCTCGCCAAGCGGCCTCGTCTCACAGGTACTGTGTGGAGATTTTCAGGACATGGATTGGTTGGTGCAGCGACTGCTTCCTCCCATCTAACTCCAAACTCTGGAATTCTCTTCTTCCTTCTGTCTTCCCTAATTCTTATGACTTATCTTCCTTAAAAAAGCAGATTTATCGTCATCTCAGAGCCCAATCCTGCCATATCTCTAGGTCCTCAGTAGCATGACTACTCTTTCAGCCTGTCCTTTTCCTTTGTGTGTCATTACCTCATCTCTGCCTTGTCCTTAACCTTTTTCTTTCCCTTTGTCTTAATGTTTTATTCGTACCAATGCCTTTATTGATGAGTGCAGTTATTCTTGCCTGTCCCGGCGTCACACTCATAAACAAAAAGCAAAGAACAATAACTATCCTCATTAGAAATACAGATTTTATCACTTCATGCTCGCTTGCATATGTTACTAAATTCGTAAAATGGACATTCTAGTTTAATCTGCAATCACTTAGTTTCCTGTTCCATCGTAAAGTAATCCATGAAAACAACAAAATTTTTTGAGCATGTTTTCTGTGATCAATAATGAAATCCAATCTCCACAAACTCGCCTTTGAATGCAACAGTAATTCACAGCCTATTCCTCACCACGTCTTTGTGCTTGTTAACGTGCAGAACACCAGACATAGATAGACTGAATCACTGTTTTATGTGCCATAATTAGTCCCCATTCGAATGGGGAAGGACAGAGACATGCTGGAGATGGTGGGGATTAAGACTGAATGCTCTTCTTAACACCCTGTGGTGGGATCGAACCCTCGTCAGTCACTTCCCGACTTGGGCAGTCTGCCACTGAGTTACCGTGGTCCCCAATACAAACTTATAGGTCTGCAGGATAAAAATATATACCCCAGTTGTAGAGTCCATGAGAAAATACGGTCTACACCTGAGTGCTGCAAAGCAGTGAGTGTAAAAAGACTGCCCTTAACGGGCCTGGGCACGAAGAAGACATAAAGTAAATAGAAACAGAGATGGAGAGTGCTGTGACTTGTCAGATGTGAAGGGATAATAAGAGATGTGTTAATGAATACCCAAGAATATTCGGTATAGATGTAGGTATAGAAAAAGATCTTTAACTACTACTACTACTACTACTACTACTACTACTACTACTACTACTACTACTACTACTACTACTACTACTACTACTACTACTACTACTACTACTACCACTACTACTAATAATAATAATGGCTTAGAGCAATAATAATCCATAACATTTACATTGTGCAAAGTTCCTTCCGTCTAATATGTATTCGTCAATTTGCTAGCTCAAGTTTGTACAAGACTCCCGGTACTCAGTAGCTTATTGGAAGCTAGAAATAGCCTTAGGCTTGGAACTATACTGTCAGATGCCCTTTCTGATACCAACTTCCTTTATTCATCCATGCTTGGGGATAGGCCGGAACCGATATTTTTCACCGTATAACGCACGTCACGAGCAACGCAGAGATTCATTGGATATAAAATACAAGTTTCGTATAAACAAGTCCATATTTAACTACCATGGCCGGAAGAAATTGAATTAACTCGTCTAAACTTTTTAAATCTCTCTCTCTCTCTCTCTCTCTCTCTCTCTCTCCTCTCTCTCTCTCTCTCTCTCTCTCTCTCTCCTCTCTCTCTCTCTTCTCTCTCTCTCTCTCTCTCTCTCTCTCTCTCTCCTCTCTCTCTCTCTCTCTCTCTCTCTCTATATATATATATATATATATATATATATATATATATATATATATATATATAAAATTCCCTCCTCTGTATTTACTTCCCGCAAAAAGTAAGTACTTCATTTGACTCAGCCATCCCCCATATAATGGGGAATATGGCCTTGATATATGGATATATGGATAAAAAAATATTTAGGGATTAAAAAGCCATTTCTTCGTTATTTAGAGGCCTCTTGGGCTAGATTAGGCTCGTGAACGATAACAGAAAATGGACCTTACATATATGTATTATGTGTGGTTTACAGATAAAAGATAAGGTATCTTGAAAACTTAGGCCTATCTCATGTAGACTACTTTATTCGAGTTATATGATCAAATATTTTCAAGTATTAGCTAGTTAATGAGTCAAGTAGCATTATATAGATTGACTGATTCTGTTTTACGTCTTGAACTCCCTCTTCTACTAAGGGCTAGGACGGTTGCCTTCTTGCAAAGGACTTGTTTTGGCAAATGTAATCGTTACTCTGAGTGTATGCCCTTACTAACGTCAGTCCGTGACGGGGCGAGAACCCTCGACC